>JACCIC010000047.1:2715000-2822500 GCA_018907035.1 Sycobia sp. Sy_11
TCGTACGACAATTTACAGTATAAAATCGTATGTATCATATATATATATATATATATATATATATATATATATATATATATATATATATATATATAATATGAATACTTGTGCATATATGCTAGTCGAGGTGAAACGATTATATTACTTTTTGATGAATTTAGCTTAATTAGTCGATAATTCCGGATAATTCTATGCCTCGGAGCGGCTCTTCCGCGTTTCGCGCGCGCATTCAAATTTCAGCTAAATTATTTCTGCGCTCCGGGGTAATTGCCTTTTTAAGTTATACGCGGAATGTTCGTTAATGTTTTGAGTTTCTTCTAACTATATATATATATATATATATATATATATATATATATATATATATATTCTCGTATCGTTACGAGTGCGTGGCTCTTTGCGTGAAAATTCAGCGATGTATGCACGCCAACAAAAGTAGACTTTTTATATACGATGCTCGAAATAAGTGGAAACATTTTCCAGTCGCGTTCTAACGGATAATTTATGTTGCCGCCGTTATTTTTACATAGTTATAATTTTAAAATCTATTATTTGACGAACAACTTTATCTTCGTCTTTAATTATTATTAATTATTAACTTGTTCTTTAATTATATATATATATATATATATATATATATATTGACTTTCGAAAGCCTATTATAAACGTAATGGCAGTCAAATTATCCTTTACAAATTTCTTTGTGACTTTACAACAAATCAGCATTATTCACACTGCCGAGGATCGAAAGTTTGTTTTTTCCCGTGTGGCGCGACATTTTTTTTTTTTTTTTTTTTTTTTGGTTCGTTTCAAACAGTTCCAAAGTGTCGAAGATAAAATTGAGACGACTCGTCGAGTCATCAGCCCGATAATTGCGGCGCGCGGTGTAAACACATTTTCAGAACTATTCACAATTTCAGAAATATTCACGTACATAAAAAACTTTTATCGAGTCGGAGGATGATGATGATGAAGAAAAAACAAAAATGATGAAAAATAAAAGAAAAAAAACGCCTCCTCGGGCATTTCTCGTTCGACGAATCGCGAACGATAAAACATTGCTGAATTACGGAAAAAAAAAAAATAATAATACGACGTATAATACGGGCGCGCGCGCGCGCGCTCGAGCAGACCGCTAGACGAAACGTCCACTGAAAACGGATGAAGAACGAGCTATTGAAACAGATACGATTTATCTGCCCTATACGAACGAAACAGTCCGTAATATTACCGAGCGTATACCATACAAAACATGTATGTATGCTTTTTAAAATGTTTTGCAAAATTTTGCAAATATTATAATAACGATAACGGATGAATAGGTGTCGGAAAAAATCACATAGGCGGTTGCACTGCAACATGGGTAATAGAGACGCGCAGTCATAATGATTTTACGCAATTACGTGCGTTGCAGTCGAATGATAATTATACAGCCCATCCATTAAAATCGCATGAAATTAAAAAATCTGTCGTCGTATCGCATCATCGATAGGTATGGAAAAAATTCTATGTGGGCATATATATATATATATATATATATATATATATATATATATGTGTATAACAGAATACTCATAAAATTTAAATATGCATGCATGCGTATATACATAGTAATATCCATTCCTTTAGCCACAAATATCCATGCATATTCATAGGCCCAGAAACGTACACACGTACTTAAATATACAGATATATTCGAATACGCAATCGGAAGGCTGTCCAAAAACATAAATTAGAAAAAAATGAAGAACGCGTTCGGGCACGGAATGAGAGAGAGAGGAGAGAGAGAGAGAGTATACCGACACCGATCGCCGGAACGAACGAATAAAACAAAAAGGATAAAGGTAAAGAAAAATCCCACAGCCACCGCCGGAGATCTAGAGAACGCCCCCCTGCCGACCGATCCCAATTATTATCGCAGCTTACCGTATCCCGGTCGCGGGGCGCCATTTCCCACGAGCGAGGCGCGCGGCGGCTTCGCCCGCCGCAAAAAGCGTCGCGAGCGCGGCGAGAGAATCGTGGCGGGGGGGGAGTGGGGCGCTGGAGTCGGAGGCGAAGGGGATCTGTTAATGACGCGTCGGGATCCGCGAATTTCCGGGCGCGATCTCGCGGGCGGTTCGCGCCTGGAGCCGCTGTTCGTCGTGTCGCGCCACCTCCCATCGCGACCGCCGAGACCGCGGACGCAGGAGCCGACGGAGGCAGCCTCCGATCGGTTCGGGCAGCTGCGCGAGAGGGGTGAAGGGTTTGAGTGACGCCAGGGGGAGGGGGACGATTTAAAAAATTTATTTAAAAAAATTTTTTTTTCCATGGTAGAATCGCATGGAATACCGAGGCGTAGTTCCTCGAAATATTGCCAATGCACCGCAGTCATTTTTATCCGCCACTCGTCCTCCTGGTAAAATATAACGCCGTCTCTGCTTAATCGATCGATTGACCGTTATTTTGCCCGTGATAACGAATATATACTTTATTATCCGTCGGAGTGGAGAGCCGAATCGTGGTGACGGGTCGAGCGATAACGCCGACAACCCGACAATCGGAATTTCCGGTAGATGAGAGCTTCACTTCGATCGGTAAACGAACGACAGCGAGCGCGAAAACGAAGCGTTTTTCCGAATAATGCGCCAAAATAAAAATTTGACGAATTTAACGTGACAAAATAGTTGAAGCCGAGATTTTCATTGGGCGAGCCTTGAATATAAGGGTCCTATTGTGACTTTCGATTTCGATTAAGCCTTTCTGCGTGGCCGGGGCCATTACAACGATCGAATCCGAAAAGGTGAAATGAACAATGAAGCGGGCGATAGAAAATCAAGATTCCGTGAGAACTTCGATACGACCAAGGTGTCGAGCGGTACGAATGGAATATCCCAGAGGAATCCCGCACGCACATACACACGCACACATTTCTATATGAAATGATTCGCTGTTACACGAATGTTTAAAAATAAATCTCATCGTGAAGCATATCATTCTTTCAGGTGTGTTAGATTGGATATATATATATATATATATATATATATATATATATATATAAATTCGCATGTATTCTTGTGTAGGCGTATCAAAACAATTACTAATGCATGATATCGAATTAGGTGACGCTCCGGTCTACTGTAATATAGATTTTTCTACTTATGTCAATATATTATAATCCCACAGCTTCCGTATTACTTGGTATCGATTTATCAAATTACCAAAATGCCGAAAGATCCTCCAAATACCATTCGAACGAATAATAATCTCATTAGGTGTGTGAATATATGTGTGTATACGCGCGCGTTTCATCATCGTATAATACAGCCGATGGGTTGGGTATTCAAATCAAACGGTCCCCGCGGCGGCGGAGCCCACGCGCGAGAATTGAAAGCCTCATTAAAAAGTGTGCGAATGGCCCGAGAGAAGATTTTATATTATTCGACTCGAATATATATATATATATATATATATATATATATATATATATATAATATAGATATATAGATATATCTACTTATGGAAATATTATAAATGATGTTTACAAGCAAAATGCTTTAACGCTGATTTGAATAAATCCTCCTTTTATACCGATGGTATCCGCGCTCGCGCGACCTTGCGTCCGTCATTTTACGGATACTATATATATATAGTAGGTGCGGAATTTATTATCGACACATCCGCCATTATCATTAGGCTTTACCACATACTGCACGTCAAGCCAAATAATATATATATATTCTCTCGTAATAATAAATATATATATATATATATTCTCTCGTTCGATTTCCCCATACGATGGAAAATCCGGCTAATTGAACGGGCCATTCGCGGTCGCGCGCTTCCGTTCCCACTGTCGCCTTTCGCGCTCCTCGGCACGCTCACGCTCGGATCGTACATTCGTCTTCGCTCCATCGCGCGGTCCTCGCGCGTGGACAGCATCCGCCCGCGGTCGCTGCGCACGCCCGTCGATTTATACGTGACACACGTAGCGCCAATTCGGCCCGAACGAGGCTCGGGTATTTTTTTTCCGGCCGACCTACGGCTGTCGAGCGTGCTTCCCCGCCCCCCCCTGCCCGCCGACACCCCACTTTTCCCGGCGATCTCCTCGCTTACGGCACGTACCGCCACAGCGAGGCGGAGCCTCAAAAAGGCTCCGTTCGTAATGGCGAAGCTATGTGCGAGATTTGTCGCGACTCTTACGTAGCGACGCGTTAAGTCGCGACCCCCGTGCCGATACGTACGTGCCGGCGTTCCGCGCCGATTTCGATCGCGCTCCGTGCTTGGCGTGCACTTCGTGCGGGTTAGTACGTTTTGGAAGCTGTTTTACACACACACACACACACACACACACACACACACACACACACACGTGTGTGTGTGTGTGTGTGTGTGTGTGTGTGTGTGTGTGTGTGTGTGTGTTGTGTGTGTGTGTGTGTGTGTAAATATATACTCTGAAGAGCTGCGCCTATACCCCGTCCCTCTCCCCGTAGCTCGTGGGAATTATTAGATACTTGAATAACAATTCATTTTCCTCCGCACACGGATTAAACTATAATACACAAACACAGACACATAGACAGATAAATGAAAGGTGCGGAGGCGACCGATATTATAATGCCAATGCGTTATGGAATTTGTAAGGCGTAACGAGTTGGCTGAGTAAGCTGGATATATGTATATTCGTATACATGTACGAGTATATATGCACGTGTGAGTAGATATCGAGGTTGGCTCCTCGATCTTCCGATGTGTGGGCGTAACGTATAATATATATATATATATATAATTATAAATCGTGCACAGACGACCGCGTGATGCGCTCGACTGGAATTTTCCTTTTTCTCTTTTCGTTTCCGAAACTTTATTCATAAATTCGGAGATACGGGCCGGCCGGGGAAATTTATTAGGAGATGGACGTACGGTGAGTTATATCCCAGTGTATCGCGACCGTAATTGTGGGGCGGGGGGAATGGACGCTGTGCTTGGTTTCTTTCAAGATTCAAAGCTGCTCGCTAAAAATATTGTTACATTATGTATTTGTTTACTTATTTTGCACGTTTGAAATGGCGCGTTCGGAGCTCTGTTAGAGCAGAACCGATCACAGGTATGAAAAAATCCTCTTCATCGACGATGTACCGCGCTCGTGACTGTATGTTTCTTCTCAATTGCTGAAACTTGCACACTTTGTGCGAAACGAAAGAAAATTCTTTAATGTTTCCCTTGTGCTTTTTCGCCATCTTCTTCGATTTCTTCATTGTTTCGTGCGCAGTGAACTTGAAATCGCAGAAAAAATTTTTCCGAACTCTCAACCATGCATAAATCACGGGCATACGATATGCCTAGATACGCGCAAGCAGACGAACAGGCTTAGAATCCGTCATTATTTATTGCACAAATTCAAATCACCCAACTGACATTGACACAATTCGTCCCGTTTTGAATTTATTACGCGCGCTATAGAAGGCTGATGGACTGGGGGGGGGGAGGGGAGAATTCGCGCGGAGCGTTTATTGCTGTTATATGAAAATGGATATACGATCGGTAAAGAAATTAATATCTTTATTTACAATTCTAAATATTATTACCAAGTTTTTGCACGATTTGACAAGCGATCTGAATATTTGAAGTAAAGCAGCGAATACCGATGTCATAATCACAACGACGAGAGCGTCACTTTTGGCTTGAATTAAAATCATTCGCTTTTACTTTCAGTGTAATAGCTTCAAGGACACTTGTAAATTTATCGAAACATTTGCGGAAATCTTTTTGCGGTAACGAAAGCATGGACTGATATTAGAAAATCTTCCAACAATTTGGATTATTATTTATTATTACGATAAATAGTGACGAATGAGCAGTCGCGATTGAGAAATGTTGAACGGCAATAGGAAGATGATGAAGATTAATTAAAATATAACATAAACAAAATATAACAAAATCTAACAAAACGATCGATTAAGCGTTAAAAAAATTAATTTGATCCTCGTTTTATCGTGAAATTTAATAATTCCTCCGTCGAATATAGATGATCGGAGGAAGTGCGAGCGATCCGCAGTATTTAGTATTCCCGCGGTTTCGCAATTAGCCGCGCAAGCCGCGTGTAATCCGAGACTGGACGAATGGAGGAGCAAAAAAAAAACGACGAAGAATGAAAAATAAAAAACGCACCCGCAAGCGTATAATCATTAAGAATTTATATATAGTATCAGGCGTTAGAAAAACGAGAAAAAACAATCGAATAATGGACGATGTTAGCTGCCGCCTCCCCTCCCCCTCCCCGCAGTTCGAGCGATAACTAATCCCCAACGATGATATACGCGAGTGATATATACGTGCGAGCGATATAAAATACAGCGTCTTATTTTTCCCATCCACTCTTCGACTATGAGGCGCGAGCGCAAAAAAAGACAGCCCTCGACCGAACGAGTCACGGGAGCGTATGGAAAATAAAAAAATTTTAAATTAATTAAAAATTAAATTAAAAAATCTGTATATATGTATGTATTTACCTATAAATATATATATATATATATATATATATGTGTGTGTGTGTGTGTGTGTGTGTGTAATCCTCCCATCACCGACTGCAATGAGCACGATATTTACCCGCCCCTCGTAGAGGGGGAGGGGAAGGCTAAATAACCAGACGTGATTGCGGTAATAAGTATGATTTAACCCTTACCCCCCCCCCCCCAACTCAATCTCCCAGGCTCTCCAGGCATCGTATATTTCCTATTTCACACCTAAGTATCCTGGCTATTCCGCGTTCGTAATCAAAGCGAGCGCATCCGAATGATATGTATTATATATATATATATATATATATATATATATATATAAGCTTCCGCTCTCTCCTAGCTGCCGCAGCAGATAATCATTCGCGTTTTGCTCCCCTGATACATGCGTATTGCTATATATATATATATATATATATATATATATATATATATATATATATATATATATGTTGTTCAACCACAGGAATTTTGACGATTCGCGCATCGCACGCTGGGTTGGACGTACGGAAAATGTCCACGTATAATATGTGGCGTTTATATTGTGGTAGAAAATTTGAATTTTATCGCGAAGCTGGATATGTAACAGATAAATATATATAGGACGAAGGCCAATTTCGCTAAAGAGGGTCCGTTTTAGAACGATATGACATGATAATTAAGTATATTCTGAAAGACGTGAGGGGCGACGAAAACTTCTTATTGAAAGAAACATTATTGCTGATCTGATATCAAGGTAAAAATGACTTGTACCATTGCAGTTTTGCGTGTAGCGCATGTCGCTCTTTCGTCCGTTTCTTCTTTCATCTTCTTTTGTTTCTATTCTATGCGGAAATAATTATGATAAACGAAAAAATCAGTCAGTTTAAAACAAAAGAAGAAAATTTATTAAGAAGATGCAATGAAACGATTTAATTCAAACAAAACTGTTTTTCAACAAAATATTCTAATAAAAAAAATTAAGATGTATCTAAATTAAAGAAATCTTTGGTTATTTGAACTACATGATTTTAATAGATCGCTTAACTAAACATTTATTTGAATTTATTTGTTTTATCGAATACATTTTTATCAGAAAATAATTTAATTTTGTTAACGTATACTAATAAAAGACCTAAAAAATAGGGACTTAAATGATATATATATATAAATGAGATGCTCGAGTGATTCCACGCCATCGACGCACGCAACACGTACGCCTAAAGCGTTTCTCCGTAAAACCCGCGATCCCTTTCGCAAAAGTAATCGGCAGTAATAGCGGCAGCAGTAGCAGCAGCAGCAGCAGTAGTAGCAGCAGCAACACTAGTAGTCGAGCCTGCGTTATATAGATATATAGATACGGGGCAGGAACAGTAATTTCAAGGCTACGTGCCTGCACACCGAGTATAATACGTATAAAAAAAAAAAAAACAGTTTTAAGAGTTTCTAGCGCAATACAGAAGACGGAAAGGGGTGGGCGAGGAAATGCATATAATCTGACTCGTTTCAAAACGATCCTGAAATCTACTACGGTATCCGTGCGTCTAGTCCGGTTTCTTTTTCATTCCGCGCAGGCGCGAGCCGCGATGGGAAAAATCGAGAGCGTGAAATCGTGAAGATGTACGAATGGACGAGGGAACTGTAAATATGTGTGTGTGTGTATATATATATATATATATATATATATATATATAGCTCATACAATTTTCTCTACAATTTTTCTCGGTTCATCCCCGTACCGCCGCGAAGAGAAACCGTTTTTGGAATCGAAATTTTCTGGAATTGAATTTTTACGTATTATCGATCGTGTAGCTGATTTTTTTTTTTATTTCATTCTGTATTATATACCTTTACAAGTGTATCTAATGTATCCCGTATAATATAACATAGTTCCCTCTCCAAGATGGCACAACAATGAATTCAGAATGAATTTATATAAAAGTAATAATGAATTCATTATCTACGGATATTCTCGCGGGAAATCCGATTGCGTCAGGTGAAAATGGATCGCAATTGAATCCATCCGCGATCCGAAAGAAATCAGTCTTGTGTATTCATAAATATATGCAACTTGAATTCATCCGAGGTATCCATTTGAAATTCTTATCTAAACTGACATTACAATCAAGAAGTACACGCGATAGCGAAGCTCTTTCTCAAGTTAATCTAGACACTATTTAAAATATATATATATATATCCGAATTCGAAAAGACATTGTCGAATCGGCGATTCCCGTTCTTCGGAATACAATATAATATGCGCCTATCGTGAGATCGATCCTGGCGACGCGACGTCCCAATATAAGATACGCCGGACTTCCAAGTATCGGACGAAAGACATATTATTATTACGTGAGTTCTTTTAATTCTCTCCCTATCTCTCTTTCTCTCTGCCCCCCCCCTCTTCCTCCCGCCGCTCACTCGCTCGCTCACTTACTCTATCGAACGCGAGAGAGTCGCTCCCGCGACCTCGCCTTATTTGGAGGCCGCGCTCGCGCCTCAGTCCCCCCGCTCTCTCACTCTCTCTCTCTCTCTCTCTCTCTCTCTCTCACTCTCTCTCGCTCTTTCTGGATCCTCGACTGATATAACGGAATTCTCTCCTGTAATCGTATCGGCATCGGAAAAGTGTCAGGACCCCATTGCGTTGATTCCCATACGAGCCCCCCCTCCCTCCTGCCAACCGCTGTTCCTCTCTCATTCGCCCTCCTTTCGATTCGAGTTTTCAGTGATACAGGCGACTCTGTTCCGAAGCGCAATTTCGCATCGTTCGTGCTTCTTTCATACAAATACGCAGCCGTACACAGGCACACACACATATATAGGTATAGATGCGCGTGTCTTTGCCGTTTTATTTGTAGACGCATCTTTGCATCTTTATAGACCTTTAAGTGTCCGTCCATCTCTTTCGTCGGTGGAGGGGGGGGGGGCAGGGAGGCGACATCGAGGCGCGTGAAGTTTCATGCAGAGCTCTTCAGTATGCCGACGATGATAAAGCTGAAACGCGAAGATACGAGTAAAATATAAATTACGTGCACGCGCACCCACTACGCCTGGGACTTCCTATACATACAAAAATTATGTTATATATATATATATATATATATATATATATATATATATATATATATAGATAGATAGATATACATCTTGCTATAAGCCGGAGATGACTAAGCTTTACGTGAAGGACCTTTCGATTTTTTTTATTCATTAAACGTGCGCGCGCACTTTTCTTTTCGATTATATAGATATTTTTTGTCGGGGTCCATAAAATGGCTAACTAAAATGGATGGACTGTAATCCTCAATGTACATAGTTTATCGAGCGAAAATATAAGTGAAACTGCGTGTAAAATTGCAGGCGCTCTTCGTAGATAAAGATGTGTGTGTGTGTGTGTGTGTGGTGTGTGTGTGTGTGTGGTGTGTGTGTGTGTGTGTGTGTGTGTGTGTGTGTGTGTGTGTGTGTGTGTGTGTGTATGCGTGCGTGCGTGTGTGTGTGCCTGTAGAAATATTAAGCTGGCAGGAAATGTCGAAAAGGCCGTTGAGCAATTTTCGAAGAGTGCATCCCGAAACTATATATATATAATAACATCTTCATTAATACAGGTATTATAATTAAAATTTACTGCTCTTACTTTTTTTTTAATAAAACTCATTTTGCTAAATGCGCGACACACACACCACAGAAAGTGAGAGAGCGAGAGAGAGAGAGAGAGAGAGAGAGAGAGAGAGAGAGAGAGAGGAGAGAGGAGAGATACACACGGCAAATTGGCAAATCCCCGCAGAAAGCTCAGTGCTCGGACCCTCGTAAACTCGTTGAATGGCTTTCATTTTTCGCCTCAATGAAATATTATGCTTCATTCATGCCAGATTCATTGCGCAATGAACTATGCCGGCGCACAAAGCTAATTTTCTTGAAAGCCCCTCATATACGAACGTCTATGTATATGTATTATATATATATAGATATATATACATATGCCTGTGTGCATTTACGTTCGCGGGCAGGTACCGCATACGCGCGCACATTCGAAACGAAATTTTAACGGTACATTCGTAATTTGGCGTAAAGCGGGTATTTTACGCCTTGCGGGTAATAAATTTTATAGCGAGCCGGAAAGAAATACAATTCTTTAACCTGACTACGCGCATATATATCTGTATAGAATAATTTCCAATAGATTTCCGATGCTGCTACACTGTGCCCAAGGCCCATTGTAGTCGGCGATTGAGTGGGAATTAGCGAAAGAGAGAGAAAGCGAGAGTGAGAGCGAATGAGATCGTAAAAATTTCTCCCAATGACTTCCATACGCGCTGAAAATAGATAGGCGATTGTACGTTACGTGTATACACATATAATACTCGGCGCCACGATCGATTATTATAAAGTTTTTAAGATGATCGTGTTATTAATCACGCCGGCGCTCGCTCAACCGGGGGACAGGGCTTTCAGCGTTAATTTTATAGGCAGCTCGCGGCAAATCTATAAACTTATGTCACATTTGTTGGGCTATTAACATAATATGCAAATTGCGCGCGTACGTGTTTATTCGTGTATATTATAATATACGGCGTCACTGCTAAAACTGCATCTATAATCTATATCTATATACGCATTATGAGCGTGTAATATCAACGCTCCCGAGTCCGATCGAGGCGCAGTATTGGGGCAGCCCAAAACGTGAACAAAATTTTCGTCACGAGAAAAATACAAGCCAATCACGAAATCTGGTTTTACACACAGACGTGTGTGTCACAAAGTACCTAAAATCACAGATTACAGAAAAACGATATTACGAAAACGCGATTTCGAAAGCCGCGAAATCATTTCTGCGAGGATTTATCCGAATTGCCGCTCGCTACGACGTGCGCCGGGGATCGCCGAAAATCCGAGGAGTCGGCCCATCGAGCGCGGCGGCTGTAACTCTCGTCGTTTAATCGGCGACGTTTCCCCTCGTTCGGCAATGGCCGGCCAACTGCGCGCGTCGCGAGTCCGCTTCCCGTGCTCTTGGCGATGTGTCCGATTGCGACTTTAGCGCGTGCGACAGTGGCGACGCGATCGCGACAGACGACAGCGGCGACGGCGACGGGAACGTAGGAAGCCAAGTTTTACGGACGCCGTTCAAAAGTATAAATTGAGAAAGTATCATGCGCGACGCGGGTGGAGCGGACATTTCGGAGCCGCCGGCGGAGGGGATAGGACAATGGTTTCACGACGTCCTTTGCAATATACAGTAGCTTTCGACGAGATGTGAAAAAGAAATTTTTATGTCCCCTTAATTATATTGTCCCCTTAAATCGGGTGGATAAATAAAAGTTGAAAACGAAAATGAGATTATTTTCTTTCTATATAATGTCTTCGTCGGGAGGTTCGGTAGGACGACGTTGGTTGTTTACTTTGTACACCGTAATAGGTCAAGAATTACATTTGAAAGTCGATGATTAATGGCTGTCCGAACGTTTACACTTTTGATAATATATGTATGTATATATATATATATATATATATATATATATATATATATATATATATATATATATATATGTATATATGATAAGCCAGTCAATTGTATAAATCAAAGTTAGAAATTTACTCGATGACTTTCCATTCCAATTCAATTGCTCGCGACCCGTCTTTTTCAACGCCTCTTATTATCACAATTAGCCACTCTTATTATGTCTGAATTTCATGAAGAGGCCACTTCGGCTTAGGATTTTCATTCCTCTCTCAGCTACCTGCTATAATCAACCCATCCTTTCCGTAAACACCGACGATCGTTCCTTTTCTATTTTATATATATTATATATATATATATATATATATATATATATATATATATATATATATATGCACTCGAGCGCGGTTACGATATCAAAAGAATGGATAAAAAAAGAGAACTCATCGGGCGAGGCATCGTATGAGCTCACCTATTATTATATATATATATATATATATATATATATATATATATATATATATATATGCATACATGCTCGACGAACACAACTGGCACGCGCCTACACCTCTCGTTAACGTCGCGTCTCTTGCGTTATAATTAAATAGTAAAAACTATGGACATCGGCTGCAGCGGGACGGAGTAGCGTGGCGGTAGAAGAGAGGCAGGGAAGAGAGGGAGAGAGGCAGAGAAGAGAGGGAGAGAGGGGGAGTTGACTTGTGTTGCGCCTCGAACCGATCCCAGAGCGCCCACGCGCCCGCGATTGCGGCACACGTATGACGCGCGCATTAGAAAAGACGCCTGCCTTTTTCCGCTGTCCCATGCGACTTCCCTCCCTCTTACACGTCGATGCGTAAACAAAATTTGCATATCTATAATGCTGCTCATGGTGCTACTGCGAATGCTACTGCTGCTTTACTTCTCTCCCTATCTCCCTCCCCCCTCACACTCTCTCTCGCTCTCTCTCTCTCTCTCTCTCTCTTTCTCTCTCTCTCTCTCTCTCTCTCTCTCTCTCTATGGCACAGCTGCGACGTCTTGAGACCGCGGACATTTGAGCCTCTCGGCGGTGCTTTGGTGCAGTTTTTTTAATTTATCGGCGAGTATTTTTTTCCCTTTTGTCTTTTTAGAAGAATACACGAGATGAATTTATTGAGAGGCTTTTTCTGTTTTAAACGAGAAAGTCTAAGTGTGCGCGCGCGCGTTTGTGTGTGTGTGTGAAAGAAAGAGAGAAAGAAAGAGAGAGAGAGAGAGAGAGAGAGAGAGAGAGAGAGAGAGAAAGAGAGAGAGCTAACGAGTTTTAAACTTAATCTACAGCTACATAGCTTTTTTTTATAAATCCTGTATGTAGAATTAACAGGAAGCGTCAAAAGGATATATCAACTGACTTATAAAATAACTGGATACGCGAAACGAGCGTGAACATCAGTTGTTTTTTCTTTTACTCATATATATATATATATATATATATATATATATATATATATATATATATATATATATATATATATATTGAAAAACAAAGTCATTTCATTGATTCTCAAGAAATTATGACTGTATAGAAAAAATGCTGAAAATGATCGAGGATTTGCCGTTGACAAAAATTTACTTAACGCAGTCGATGAGCATAAAAACTCGTAAACGTATCGAGTTAAGTATCAATTGAAGATCCGAAGACACGATATGTAGATATAATTTGTAACGAAAATTAAAGGACCGCTTATGTTCGTTCGAACAAAATCGCAACTACACCCGAGTAAAATTATCGAAACCTACAGGTCGTTCAACCGACGAGTTGTCGAAAATCCAAAGAAAAATTAATGATCATACGGACTCGCGTACACTTGTACATTCTCTACATTTCCGTACAGACCATTTGGTTGTATTATCGGGGTTTTTTTTTTTTTTTTTGTTTTTCGTTTTCGATAATTTCCATCAACGTCGCACTGTATTATGAACGTGGGCGTGCGCGCGCATGTCCCGTACACTCGTTTCGCTCAAGATTTGAATAAAATCTTGTGCAACTGTTAGTCGCCGCCGAGTGTCGGCCGAGCAACAAAAAAAAAAAAAAAAAAAAAAAAAAAAAAAGCAAAAGAAAAAGTAAGAAAGAAAAAGAACGCCAAGAAATAAAAAGCATTCCTTGGCGAGTAGCGCGCGCGAGCCTTCGAGAGTCGGCCACGGTGTGACGCGAGTTTGCCACAGGACAATCTAGTCCGCTGACCTCACCGACGAAATAAGCCGAGTAATAAAAAAAAAAAAAAAAAACAAAGAAAAAAACGAAAAGACAAAAAAATTTCACGATACACCTATACATCGCGGGAGTTCATTATAAAAGCCTAAAACATCGCCTCGAGCTACGTGCATCTCTCTCTCTCTTTCTCTCTCTCGCTCTCGCTCACTGTCTCTGAATCTCTATCTTTTTCCCTTTTTGAATCCAAAGAAAGTCGCGGAAAGAATACGGATTGAAGCGGTAAGGCTTTGAATGTGAGCGCGCAACCGCATGCGTACGAAATAATTATAGCGCGACTTTATATACATGTATATAAAGAGAATGAAAGGTATAAAATGTATACATTAGATACAGGAGAGCATTGAGAAAGGTGAAAACTGTGTGGGCCGCTCTTGACGCATCTCGAGTATTTTTATATAACACAAGTTATGTGCCTGTATATATATATATATATATATATATATATATATATATATATATATATATATACAGATATTTTATTTACAAGTTTGACGCGCGCATCGCACACGCCATTCCCGCTCTCATTCCATCATTGATACTCGCGATCGCGCTGCTGTAGTATTATTAATAGGGAAAACGTCTCCCTACTGCTCGAGCTTCTTTCTCTCGTTATACCCATGTTGTTCCTCATCTGCTATATCTAGACATATCGTCCATCTTTAAAAGGCAATGAAAATCCAGAACACGCTAGCGCACTCGTGAAATTTCATCGATTGTCGCGGGGCGAATGATACGAGCCGAGATCCCGCTAATGCCGCGAACTGAAATATCTCGCGTATGTTCTTCCTTATTACTTATATCCCTTCCACCTTCTCTCTTTCTTTCTCTTTCTCTCTCTCTCTCTCTCTCTCTCTCTCTCTCTCTCCTCTCTCTCTCTCTTCTCTATCTCTCTCTCTCTCAGTACGACCCTTCTTTTTCCCCATCTGCAACGTTCGATCGCGCGAGAAAAAAATACGATTGGGCGCGAAAGATCGAAACTGCGGTCATTTTTGTTTTTTTTTCCAACGCCTCCTTTCTTCCTTCCTTCTTTTCTATAATTAGTTCGCTGTAAGTAGCGCCAAGTTGTTCTCTTCCTCTCTTTCTTCGCGTTCTTCTTTATTTTTTTCGGCCTCGTATACATCCAATGTTAATTGCTCGCGCGCTACCGAAGTTCATATACTCGTATTGGAAGACATATATATATATTTATATATATTTTATATACACGACATGCCCGGGTCAGATTTTTGGATTTACCTTGGAGGCTGGCGGGGTCGCCGCGTGAGAAAGTGTTCGATCGTATTAGTAAAATATTATAAAATATCTTCGACTTTGTAAAAAAAAAAAATCCTCGGAATTCTAAAGGTAATTGATCGATGACAATCGATAATTTACGGAACTTTAATGTTCTAATTATCGAGGAGATTATCGAACCTATTATTTTCTATTGTACACACTATAAATTCAATAATCGATGAGAATAGGTGTAAATGCATTGTTGCGGAATCATTAACAAAAAAATAAATAAATAACGCGTTAAACTTTTATTTAACTTTAATTTTGTTAATTTTTTATTACCTTATTTTTCTAGAAAAAATCTGTACTTCATTGCTTCTTATTAATTGAAAATTTCCATCTAATATATTTGATGAAATAATAACAAATCTTCTCGGAAAAAAATTACGCGGTTGAAGTTATTTGAAGATGTTTAATTTTTATAAAAATTCTTATCAAAGTACAAAATATTATACGATATAAATACAAGTTTTATTACATAAGTCCGGATGTTTGGTTCAAAATATTTAATCAGAGATCATAGTATCGTCTGATCCAAATGAAAAAAGTCGCAGTACATTGTCATTCAGAATTTTTGATACATATATAGATGTATATATTCATATATCCATATGAATTCACAGAAAAACGAGCGCCTGAGACATTTTTGCACGTCGTACAAAACTTCGAAAATTCCGAAACTCGGCAGAAAAGAAAAACTAATTTTTCTGTATTCCTTTTTTAACGATTTTTCGCCGAAGTAAGAGTAAAATAATTGAAGTCGTTATACAGCTTTAAAATTGTTCTACATTCGTGCGTTTCCAAGAACTCTGTCAACGTCTTTAAACTATACATGTATATATGTATATTGTGCCTGTGCCTGTGTGTGTGTGCGCGCGCGCGCGTGTGTGTATGCGTATTCAATGAAAATGTCTAAATTAGACCGTTTTTCCATGCGTTTATCCATGAATGTAAGGTGCGCGCAATTGCGAAAGGAGCAGCTCCTTTTGCCCCCCCCCCCCGACGCCACGCGAGATTCCCGCTTCGATCAGAATGCGATTAATCAATAGACTTCGAGGGCATTTCACCAAATAAGCAGGTATCTGGCACAAAATGTAAAAAAAGAAGAGAGGAAGGGGGAAAAAAAATCGATCGGCTCTAATCGCATATAAGCGCGCCATATGTACGTAACAAATTCAAATATCAGTCCAAGCTCGTCGGACTCATCGCGCGCGAATGCAGCGTAGATCATCCAGTGATCGATGTAGAAATCGATCGTCGTACTCCATCGCGCCGCCATTGGAAATAGGAATTTTTCGCGCGTCGCTGTATATATATATATATTATTAGCAATTAAACACGGTACGCCGCGTCGCAAGAAATCTCTCACAGCGCGGTGTACATATAAGCGGACGCATTTCCATCTATATATTATTTGTATATTATAAAACTATATAATGCTTACCTAGGTGTATATATATATATATATATATATATATATATGTGTGTGTGTGTGTGTGTGTGTGTGTTAGGCGTGTGTATGCGCGCATGTGTACATACAAGCCCGTTCATTCGTACTTACAGCATGGGTAGTTTTTCTCCCGAGGGCACTGCCGTGTAAGTGCGCCGAGCGTAATAATGCGCTGCCGGATCGGTACGGGCCTGGAGGGGAGGTGGAGGGGAGGACAAGCCGGCGGAACGCTAAAAAAGCCCAGCGTATTATGCATGGGATATTCAAATGCCATATTGCGGTATCCGGACGCGGACGGCCGCTCGCATCCTCCCTGCGCTCGGGGAAAAACGATATTCACCTCTGCGCGCGCGCGTGTGTGTGGTGTGTGTGTGTGTGTGTGTGTGTGTGTGTGTGTGTGTGTGTGTGTGTGAGTGTGTGTATGTCAGTAAGTGTACGAGAGGGTACTGCTGTCTAGCGCTGTCCAGTCCCCCCTCTCACTCTATCACGCTCGCACATGTCCCGGGGAATGCAGATAATGGCCGATCCGGGCGCGCAGCGATCTGCCCTGCTATATGGCCGGCAGGAACGAAGGAGACAAAGACGGAGGTGAACGAGGAGGGCGAGGTGGCGGAGGAGGAAAGGGAGGCATATATAAGATATACAGAAGACGCATATATCAAACGAATCGATGAGGGGTAGTGAGACAGAGAGAGAGAGAGAGAGAGAGAGAGAGAGAGAGAGACAGAGAGAGAACGAGAAAGGGGGGAATAGGGAGAGGGAGAGAGTCGCGGCTAGATGGCAAAGGGGGATGGGGGGATAGATGAACAAAGGGTACGTGCGAGCGAGGCGAGGCAATCATTTCTCTCTTCTCTCTCTCTCTCTCTCTCTCTCTCTCTCTTGTGCCTAGCTCTCGGACGTCGCTGTATCTCCCTCCTCCCGCCGTTCCATCTCTTTCTCTTTCTCCATCTCTCTACGTATACTCCCCCCTCGATTTCCGCACACAGCGCGCGAATCTCATGCTCTCGAGTTCTTCAGTTTTTTCTGGACTGTAAGAATTATCGCGCTCCGAGTTCCTATATATATATATATATATATATATATATATATATATATATACGCGTGAGAAGCATCTGTAATGGATTTAGCAACTGATTTTTTTTGTCTATGCCTGCTCAAATAGATTTCATTTCACTTATATACGTGAGCAATTTCCGCTCGTTTCACCAGCTATCCATTAGATTAAAAATATAAACTTTTTTTTATCACTATATATACTACGGCGAAAGGTGGTCGAATAATAACAAGGACAACAACAGTGATAAATTCCTCATTAGAGATGAAAAGAAAAGAAAAATATGTATATATATATATATATATATATATATATATATATATATATGTATAGAACTATTATTGCAATCGGGATCTAATTAAATAGAAAGAGCAGATATACTAGCATATAACATTTAATAATAGAAACGTTCCTGGACAATGTTTACGATATTGGTCAAATAGAAACACGCGATAGAAACACGCGACTTCACAAAGTAATAATATTGGTATGTATATATATATATATATATATATATATATATATAGCTTTAAGAAATAGGCATAATTAGGGCAATGGGTGAAGCCAGAAGACAGGACGGGCGCCATAAATCGTGCACTAATAACTTTTAAAGCGCGCGCACTAGCACTACTCCGATACAATTTGTCATATATATATATACACCGACGCATCAGCAAAACTCGGATATGGACGAAGAGTTTAGAACTTAATTTGTGCGCAATCTGTGCAGAAGGACCGTGAACTCGCGCGCGTTGTAATGAATAAATTACGCTGCACCGTTTATCAATTTTCCACCCATTGTCGTTATTTGACGTTGAAGCCCATTAACGAAACAAATTAGTTCGGTGTAATTGCCAAATGCATATATATATATATATATATATATATATATATATATATATATATATATGTACATACACACGGTCAAGTCGTTAAAATCTAAAACGTATATCTACATACGTATTTACACATTCTAGCCGGTGCATTCCGACCAATTTCTAAGTGTTGCATTGAGAACGTAGAGAAATGATCCCGATGGCATGAAAAACTAAGGAAAATATGAATATATATATATATATATATATATATATATATATATATATATATTGCGACCTGTCAAGAAAAACTGCGTTCTTTTATATAATATTATATATATATATATATATATATATATATATATATATATATATATATATTACGTAGCGTAGAATGGTACATTTCCTATATCCATCTCTCTCTTTCTTTCTCTCATTCCCTCTTTTCGACTTTTTTCCCTCTTTGCAAGGATGGTTCTTTGCGCGCGGGCAGGCGCGCACACACACACAAACACACGCTTTCATCCAATAAACACCATATATCTACATCACAATCCTCGTCCCAACGGCGCATCTTCCTCTATTTCCTCCATATATATATATATATATATATATATATATATATATATATATATATATAATATTTCTCTTGCTCCTCCGCACAGTCTGTGCTTGTATACCTATCGTGTTTTCCTCCGAGCTTGCAGTACACGCGCAACCGAGATATCCCGATCCCTGGCCCTCTCTGTCTCTCTCGTTCTCTCTTTCCTTCCCCTTCTTATTTTCTCCTCGCCGAGTGCAACGCGCGCGTGCAACTCGTACCTCGTCGTACCTACTCGCGACCTCCTTGAGAACGGTCCTTGACTCGTAGCTAGCAGAGCCTCTCTCTGTCTCTCTCTCTCTCTCTCTCTCTCTCTCTCTCCCACACGCGTACAGACACACACACACGGGCCCGCGCGCACACAGATCATTACCCCCCTCAGCTACTCGCGCACGAGAGATAAGAGAGAGAAAGAGAGAAGGAAAGAGCGCAGCCACGAGCATATATATATATATATATATATATATATATATATACTACAACCAAAGAAGAACAAAAGTGCGGAAAAAATTCTAGGTATATCTAGAGGAGGGGGAGGATAGAAGGAGTTGAAGAACCAGTGAGCGAGCAAGAAGGAGAGATGAGGAATTGGAGTAACCGCCGGAGTGGAAAAGAGGAGGGAAAACTAGAAGGGCTATCCGTATCTCTCTCTCTCTCTCTCTCTCTCTCTCTCTCTCTTCTCTCTCTCCCTCTCTATAGAAAGGAAGAAGGAGAGGACCAGCGAGATCGAAGGAGGAAGAGAAGAGGAAAAAAGAAAAGGCGCGTGGCGTGGGGAGGGAGGTAATGGCGCCTAGGGCAGGCGAGCTCGAGGAACCCCGGCCGAGGCTGGAAAGCGCGTTGCTCAGCTGCGGGAACGACTCGGCGCGGCGGGTGTAGCGAGGGGAAACGGGAGAAAGGGCCGGGGATAGCGCGGCGAACGGGAGATCCCACCTTCGCTGCGCGTACCGGGGGGGGGGGGGTAGCACGCGTACGTGCGCGGACGCCGCGGCGACCAGGAGCGAACTCCCGCGCCCGTCGTGTTTGCCCGACTGCGCGCGATCCTTGCGCGATTTTCCCCGTCCGCGCCGTCTCTGCGAAACTGCTCGCCCTTCGCTCGGCCGCGCACGGAGACCGAGCGATGGGCGTCGCATATCGTCGATATGCGATCGGGGCCAACGGGCCGTCGTCGATACGCGGGACGATCGGTAAACAGGCGGAAGGGAGGCCGGAGAAACGTTCGGAAAAAGTCGTGTATTCTGGGAGTTTTTGGACGAGGACCGATGTGAAACGGGACTCGGTTCTTTTCGGTCGAACGCAATTTTTCCGAGCACACGCGCTCGCAAAAGTGTACTACTGTAGTACATCGAAGTTAACTGATTGACTGAAAACTTTTAACGGCGTCACGAATGCAAGTTTCAAATCACAAACAAAAAAAAAAAAATCGAACCCGCAACAACAAAGTGCCCGACGACTGTAATAATTTCCGTGCCCCCCCCCACCCTCATGATCGACGGGTCGAACGAATTGAAACGAGTTCGCTCGTCGACGAGTGGAAACCGAAGAACGTATCGGTCACCGTTCAAAAATGCCCGCGCGAGCTTCGCCAACGTCGCTTGTCCCTCGGTGGCGAACGACCGTAAGCGAAAACTCCGCGGAAAAACGACGACAAGTGCGAACGAGCACAATCGTATTTTTAACGAGCCGTAACGTAGATTTCGCCCTCGAGAGGAATTCTTGGTCGCACTCGCGGAGCCGAGGCTCCAGAAACATTTGTCCCAGACTTCTCGACGCCGTATAACGAAAGCGTGTACGGGATGGATTGTTTTTTCTTCGGCCCTACACATAAATATATATATACATATATATATATATATATATATATATATATATATATATATATATATATAATACACGGCTAAGAGATTCTTCCTCGATAATATTTATTATTTTACAAAAGTAGTAAACTTCCTGATGTTAAGATCTTCGAAGGCGCGCGCACGCGCGCGGTACATATACAGTATAACCGATCCTTTAAGCTGACTTTATTGCAGCACTTTGAAAATTCAAGGCTTCGAAACGAGTTTCAAATTGAACGCGCTGGGCGAGTTGGGGGGGGGGCGGGGAGGGTTTCTTTTTCCGTACCGGCCTAGTGAAGAGGGGGGGGCGGGGGTAGGCAGGCGAGGAGAAGGGCCTGCTCGACGATATATAAATACAGGGAGGCGCGTGTACAGCCGCTCGAATACACAGGATATTGATATACACGTCCGAGGAAAATCGGGTATGATTATCAATTTGTCTCAATTTCGTTTTATTTATTTTTTTTTGTTTATTTCTTGGTATTTTGTAATTTTGCGATAGAAGTATTTTTATTAGGTAGGCATGCGCGCGCATCGTCTGGTAAAATTTTTGGATTTAAATCGATCGAGAGAGAGAGAGAGAAGAGAGAGAGAGAGAGAGAGAGAGAGAGAGAGAGAGAGAGAGAGAGAATTGGAATGGATGGAGGTGAAACATTTTACTTAAATACAACGACTTTTGCTTATCCACGATACGAGGAGGATCAAAATGAAAAAAAAAAAAAACGAAACTAAACGTATGAATGCGATTCCACGTCTACGTTGAAACTCATTGGCAGTTGCCTTAAATTACATGGATTAAATCTTCGAAGTGGATCGTATTGAGACGTATTCGATTGTAAAAAATCCTCATCCCATACAATTAAACGGACATTAGAGCTGCGTCAATTTCCATCCGTGCGAACGTTGACTTTCTATAATACTAAGTCGGCCTGAAGGCAATGGGCGATTCAATACAGCACAATTCCAGAATTCCCGAAATGGGGCCTTTATCGATACCGATTGAAACGCAACGAATCGTAGATCCGTATTTCATTGACACTCGATACCTATCGGCGCTTAACAACAATTCTGTGACGTTTAATTCGAAAAGAAATCGATGCGGAATTTAACCGAAAAATTTTATCAGGGTTAAAATACAGTATTAAATAATTAACTATACGTCTTGATGTATATATATATCGAGAACCTGCGTACGTAACAGATTTTCTGTATGCACGTTATTAAAATACGAAGCTACATCGTTAATTTCGCGGCAAAGAAAGAAGAAAGCAGTTCAATGCGTACACATATATATAGTTATACATATATATATAGTTAGTGAATTTATCTCGTGTAAACAGGGCAGAGGAGGGGGGAGTCGAGGGAAGAGGACCGAGTTAACCCAGAAAAGAGTCATCGCGCCTCGAAACTCTCGCCGCGCGTCGAAGGAAAGAGAAACCGAGCTCACATGTATTCACGTATGTATGCAAGTGTATAAATATATATATATATATATATACACATACCAACCTGCGTATATATGTATATATAAACGAAAAGCGCGGCTATACGGAGAGATTCGCGCTCGCTCTCGAGCGGCGGCCGCGCCGCAAAAGAGGAACGCGAAGGAAAAGTCTTCGCGGCGCTCCGGGGGAGTCGAGCGTGTACCCGCGTATATGCCTATAATCGGCAATGCGAGCGTCGGCCGCGGTTTTGCGCGTCGCCCTCGGCCGCGGCGCGGCGCTTATAAACGTCCGCGGGCTCGGGCCCACCGCCGAAACTTCACGCGCGATCCCCGCTCGTTTCCTCGACTTTTTCGTGCGTCTCGGAAACGCGCCCACTGGGGGGGGGAGGGGAGGGGTGGATGTTTTGCGCATACGCCGTGTATATACGTCTGGTATGTTTCAATGACCATATGATGAATCATACGCGCATGCATATGTATTAGAAGAATTTCCGATAGATCTGAGAAGAACGATCGGCAGCGGCATCGGTTGTGGGAAAGGAAAATTCCATTATTCCGGCGTAAATAAAAGTTCGGCAAGCCATGAAAGTGCCAACTAAATAAATTCGAAAAAGTGTACGCATTGAGCAAGCATGTGGTATATTGAAATCAATAAGTAAAAAAAAGACTAGCCGTTAGAAAAAAAGATTATCGGACTATACATTGATAGTGTTTATCCTTCCAACGACTTTAACGATTTGAAAAATTTTACGATCGAAGGAGAATTCTGTAATAAAATAACGAATTAATTTAAACATAACGGACTGAATCCCAACTTTGACCCTCGTATGCAAGAAGTTCGACTATAATATTTAAGTATCAAGTTGCATTACGCGCTCATGTCCAACGCAAGTCTCTCGTCCGCCTTGCATTTGCTTTTTTCTTTCCGATCGGTATCCCTCTTATTATCCCCGCGATCTTTTCTCTCTCCCTCTATCTCTCTCTCTCTCTCTCTCTCTCTCTCTCTCGGTACACACATGTTATAAAATGATATATATATATATATATATATATATATATATATATATATATATGCATGTATTCAGAACCTCGCGAGAGTTGAAAATTACACACCGCGAGATTCGATACACCATGCGCGCGTGCATCCTCTCGCATAAAATCTTTTCTCAAATTTCGCAAATAAAAGCAAAAGATATAATATAATAGCCTCTCCCCTCTCTCTCTCTCTCTCTCTCTCTCTATATATATATATATATATATATATATATATATATACATATATACAACTTTGCCGCTTCCCATCACCCGCGCGATGCGCTCGGGCGAACATCGATGGATTTTATTCTCACGAGCAACGGGGAATTCGCAGAAGCTCCATTCGCCGCTACGCGCTGCGTATTATCTACGCGGAAAGTAGAAGAGTTCGGAAAGAGGGCATTCGGTTATATATACATTCCTCTCGGAGGATGCGCGTGAAAAAGAAAAAAAACGGTGCACTCGGGAGAGCGCGCTCCGGACATATATATACATGCCTGTCGTAAACTTTCCCGCTGCGCAGCCTTACGTAACGGACAAGGCCGCGTTCACAACTGTGCAAAATTGAACCAGATATATATATATATATATATATATATATATATATACCTATATATTGAGCGATCTGACAGCCATCACTGTGGCGGCGGGCGGCGTTCGCTGCATCGAGCTTCGAACCAGCCGCCAACAGACAGCGACAATCTTGAGTGTAAAGGTGGTGTAAAAACTGGAAGCAGGTCAATAGACACCCAATGAAATGTAATAAACTTAATTTTTTAATCTTCTAATTTTGATATTTTCAATAATAAAATATAAAAAAGTAATGCTACTGTTTTATTCTTAATTTCTAAGCATATCAAACAGAAGTGTGATGCACGTTAGTATTTAAGTAACCGTATGTGTAACAACCTATTGCCAAAGATCATTGGACCGAGCGTTGTCCTTATCACCATTTCACAAGCTAATATATATATATTGGATTTTTCTATGTTTGTATCACTTTGTATATGTACAGAATTAAGTTAAGTAATGGATTTATTAAAATAAAAACAAAAAAAAAACATCTAACCAAAAATCCAATCGAACTCTGCTCCGGTCGGTCGTAGCCTCGGTACAGATAGCGCGCCGATGACGATGCATCCTGTATCGGAGTAGAGCGCTACTTGGCCGCGCAATCAGCCCCCCCCCTCCACCCCGCCGAGGGGGGGGCGGCAACCGCATCGACCTCAAAGCCCCGTCCGTCCGATGGTTGTACCAGGTTACGTGCACGCACGCTCCCGATCGCCGGGGACTCGTCCTTAATGTAACCGGCCACTCGAACCGTCGACGGACACGGAGACCGCCGATATCGCGTGCGCGCGCTCGCTCGCTCGCCGTGCGTTTTTCGCGGAAAGCAAAGAGCGCGCGGAGGGGTGAAGTGGGGAGGGGGGCGATAGTGGGCTCTTTGTGTCCCCCCGTGGCCGCGGGGCACCTTCAACCTCCGAGCTCTCCATCTCTTCCTCCCTTCGACGATACTGTTCGTCAAAATGGAGGGGGGAGGGGAAAATCGCATCATAAGAATAATAAATGTTGGGACGTAAAAATCGTTTTTTTTTTTTCGTTTTCGTTGTCCGATGTCCCTTTTTTTTGTTATTGCGAGTAACATTGGCGTCCCTCGTGATCGTATCGCTAAAGGAGAAAAGTCAGCGGACGAATAAAGGTAATCTAATGTCATGAAAAGAAGGTAACTTTCACGAATACGGTCACATTTTTAAAATTATCATAATTACCATAACTGTATATTGTCAATGAGGTTATTCGCTTATCCACGGGATTTATCAGCTATTAGTATTTAACTGTTGAAGCATATATATCCTAGAAAATTCATATTGAAAAACTTTCGGAACGGTTGTGCATCACACGCGTCACGCAAGCATTTTCGTACAAATTCCTGCCCGGTGAATCGTTTAATCCTACCGGAACTTTTCGAACGCCCCGCATAAAAAATTGTATGGAAAGAATCCTCGATTGCCCTCTTCGAGATGCATTAGAAAAGGCCCAATGGAATTTACAAACCATTATAATGTATACCCATATAGTGGCAAGCGTTCGAACCTTTTATAATGGCGCGAGCGTCTGCCGTACGCAACCGTGCGATACGGTGGCGTAGAGTCGGTGCAGGGAGAGCTGCATTAAGGAGGCGCGGGTAAGGGGCAAAAGAGGAGCAGGAGATGTTCCAACCAGGTATGCCATCGTATATATATATGCACTCGGAGAGATCGAGATCGGTGAATTTCATTTTCACTTCTCGCGGTCCCCGTACCTTGTGTGGCGCTACCGTGAAAGCGAGAGACGCGCCGCGAGCATTACCATACAATGTCGCTCGGTTATATATAGATCGGATATGCCTTTGTATCGGTGTGCGTGTGCGTGTGCGTGCGCGCGCGCGCGTATACGTATGAGGACATGCGTGTGGTCGATGGATTTTAAAGCGCGACGAGTCATGTGTATATATATATATATATATATATATATATATATATATATACAGGCACATGTTATCGACCTGTATACACATCAATTCGAATGAGTCGTACAATTTTTACAAGACTGTTCCTAATCATAATTGAATCTGGTCCCGGAAAAGAGTGACTTATACATATTATATTAATATATATATAGATACATAAATGTGTGTGTGTGTGTGTTTGTGTAATTGTGTGTGTGTTTATGCATCAACTAATCCCTAAAGTCACTCGATTCGAAGGGAGTTTCCATGCTGACAGCAGTTTTTTGTTTTAAATTTAAGCTACCGAAACGAACATTATGTGTGTAAAGCAGGTGAAACACCGCATCATGGAAAATGAAAACATTTCTCTCATCAGCCGCCGCATATATATATATATATATATATATATATATATATATATATATATACACCATACGAGCGCTTGAATAGCATAACGATCTATTCTAAAATAATAGACTAAATCGAGAATTAAGTAGTAATCGGTAGGCAGCAGCGGTCTAATTTCATCGCGTATATATTCAAACACACGATTCAATCTGTTTCGATGAGGCATTTCGACTCCAATTCGTTTCAATCGTTTTGCCAGGGCAGATGCACAAACTAGGAACCAGAAATGTTGCTGTACGACATTTATGGACTCGCTGAGTGTTTGGAAACATATACTCATATATATATATATATATATATATATATATATATATATATATATATATATATATATATGTATATTTGTCAGTCTGAACTCGAGTACCGAAGGAATGTAATGTCAAGAACTAAAATGCTGTAGAGGTAGATTTGAGCACCTTTTCTCGGCATCTCAAGTTTTTCGAAAATCCGTATTCAGGAGGTCAACAGACTCCACTGGTTTTCCGACCAATTAAGGTTATCCCCATTTAGTGGAGCAATGGCAAGTTTTTTCAGTGTGAAACGAGTGAAAAAAGCTTGGCTAACAAACTTTCGTCAACAAAAAAAAATAATGAATTTATTAACGTGTACACTTACCGGATACATTTATATATTGCTTTATTTTCCAACTTCAAGCGCTGCTAACTAAATACGCTGCCTGTACCGATATAATTATACACGAAACTTCAAAAATAGCAAGAACAACCAAAAAAAATTGAATAAATTCCTTCCTCACTCAGATTTCCGATAAAAGCTAGGCGGTAAAATTCACTTTTTTTTTTAAAATCCACTTCATGTTTCGTAAATTGAATTTCTTCAACGACAGGTGTTCAAATACCTTTACGTATGCTAAGTCTTAAGAATGTATATTGTCGAAGTATCTATACAGACGCACATTTTATCTCGTACTTTGTCATTTATTCGAATGACTCAGTTTTGTAAAGTATCTAACTCTTTCAATTTTTCCTAATTTTAACATGAATGCATTTAATGTATAAAGACATTTCGAATAATGTGAATTAACGACATACCATAGACGAATAAATTACTCCAGTCATTGCACGGGATATTCTCAATGTATTCAGTATGTACCGAGTACAATTGTTGATTTTTGTTTCATAGAAGCGTATAGTAGTTCTGCTATGTGAAGAATTCTTATTGTGCGTGCGTGTGTGTGTGTGTGTGTGTGTGTGTGTGTGTGTGTGTGTGTGTGTGTGTCGTCTAATTTTTCGATATAATTAGGGCGTATAGAAAAAAAATTCATATATTCCTCGGTTACGACAGAATAATATTATAGGTGAAAAATATAGATTTCCAACGAGAGAAACCAGGTCGTCCAACAGGAGCGACTGAATTCTATATATATATATATATATATATATTAAGCCACGACCTCATATTATACCACTGCCGATCAATCGTGGGAAATCAGTGGCATGTAGCACTGATCTTGCAGAGAAACGAAGGAATATATATATATATATATATATATATATATATATATATATATATATATATAAGAAAAGTCGTTCGTTATCTCCAAACACTACTTTTTGACGCCTTTTTTTTCATCTCTATAATACACTATAAGAGCGTGGATAATACACCACTGAGCACAAGGAAGAAAAAAGTTTTACGGCCTCCCATGCACATACAGTCCGTATATGCCGCATTTTTCAGCTTTTCGAAACCTTTTCTTGCAGGAGGTCGAGAGAAGCGCTGAAAAAATATATATACCATCAACGGCAGTCGGCGCGTGACCTTCGGAATCCCAGGACGATAGGGATATATATATATATATATATATATATATATATATATATATATATTACACATATATAAAACACTGAAACAACGCGTGCGAGGCCCGACGCACGCGGTGGGAGAAGAATCTCTCCTGGCTTAATCCATAAAGATGAGTTCGTTGTTGCTTGTACAGGTAAAGGGGAGAGGGGGAATGGGTGGGGGGCCTATTACAAAGCCATACAAATGCTTAGGGTGGGTGGTCAACGCGGGACTCACACATATATACGTATATACACATATAAATGAATTCTCCACGGATCTCTGCCCATTGTGCGCGCGCTCGATTCATAGGCGCGAGTTGCGTGGAAAACTTCTTTTCCGAGCCGGCGAGAGGGGGCGACAATCGTTATCGCGCGCTCCGCCACCTCTGCCTTGTCGCTATTGTTCCACACACACACACACACACACGCACGCACGCACGCGCGCGCGCGCACACACACACACACACGGCCGTAATACAAATTTACTGTACGATTAATTATTTTTGCTAAGGTTAAAGGAAACTGGACGCAGAATATAAAGTTCGATTATTGTTGACACAGTATTTACTCGGAGCTCGAAAGAAACACTGATGTATTAACGAGTTATGTACTTGTTTTGATATCTATATTTCTATTCTGTTGATATTTATACCCATAATCCCTGCGCTATGTATATATATATATATATATATATATATATATATATATATATATATAAAACAACGTCTTAATTGTCATTTTCCATTCATCCGATCTTCACCGCGGTATTAACTTTTAATCTCGCGCGTAATCAATTTCTGTTCGTATATGTTCACATATAAGCAATCTTTTAACACCGCACGCACGAGATCACGTATATAGCATCGCTCCTGCCAACGAATAGAATCTTATATACATATATATATATATATATATATATATACATACATGCATACATACATACATACATACATACACAGGTATATAATAAGATTGTAACTCGTTCACGGTAGTTCCATTACTATTATTGATTTTTCGGTAATTACCAGAATGATTTACCGCCGGCCATTGAATTAATAAGGCGCTTGAAGGAACGGAAAAAGTTAATATATATATATATATATATATATATATATATAT
Organism: Sycobia sp. Sy_11; assembly: GCA_018907035.1. NCBI lineage: Eukaryota > Metazoa > Arthropoda > Insecta > Hymenoptera > Epichrysomallidae > Sycobia > Sycobia sp. Sy_11. The sequence continues at coordinate 2,744,503 of JACCIC010000047.1, forward strand.
ATATATATATATATATATATACAAACAAAGCTCTCACGGAATTATCCTTACTCTTTCATTTAATTTAATTTGTACGCGCGGCGGTGGCGGCGGCGCTGTTGGGGCTCGTAAAGATCATACCGATGATTTTTAATGGCTTATACGGTTTTACCGCATCCACCAGTGGCGAGCTCTTATATGCCACTGGTCTATAGCATTTTTTTTTATTTTTTTTTTTAATTTTTTTAGTACTTCTTCGCATATCGAAACAATCGTGTAAATAGTGTAGGAGTGAGAAAGTGGGAGGCACTACTTGCGATTTCATATGTGTAACGTCGTTAAACCACTCGTTGTATGTATCTATATATACAAGTGACACAGTCTGATTTTGATCAGCTCGAAACAAAAAAAAAAAACAAAAAACAAAGCAACAACAGCAACAGCGACAATAATAACAATAAAAACCTTGATAATAATAATAATCCGCGTCCTACGTAATATTTTTAATCATATAAAGTGAAAGGTTTTACCGACGTGCAGACAGTATATAGATATTGTAACTGGGTTACTTTCCTATTTTCTATAACCATATAGTCGGTATAACCGCATGGCCTCGCATTTTTGTCGGCGGCTACTGAAGAAAGCTATATATATTATATATATATATATATATATATATATATATATCTTGTGTGTGCAAATGTGTGTGCGTGCGCGCGCGTACGTATAATACGCTAAGCTATAAAAATCAACGATTCGTTTTATTGATTTTATTGGTGTATCACATTGCATTGCTATTTTTCGCTTATTTGCAAATATATTTATAGACAATCTGAAATTACAAACGGCCGCGAGAATCCTGCAATCGAAACGTTTAATTATACATACATAAATAAAAAAAAAAAAACATACAAATTATATAAACTATATTGGGAATGAGCAGTCTGGGGAAATTCGTTTACCCACTTTAATTTTTCCGATCCTGCTTGAAATCCCATCGCGATTATATGTATATGTATATAAATCTGTGTGTGTGTGTGTGTGTATATATATATACCGGCTCACAATTCAGTATCGATCGAAGAAACTATTAAGCCTTATGAAAAATCTCGAACGGCGCTCTCGCTAAAACAAAAAGCAATTTTTCAGCGTTCGAATGTCGGTCAATGACGCGCAGTTCGCAATTAGCCGTATGCCGCATTCGACGGGACGAACATTTTCCGACGTCTATCCGTGATTGAGCGCGCGCTGGATCATTCGCGCGACGACGACGAGCAATGAGCACGAGGGTTAACAATTCAGCCTGTGCCGCCGATAGCCGCGTACACGGGCGCATAAATAGCGGGAATGAAGATCGACGCGTCGGCGGACGGGCGGGGTGATATCGCTCGTCGCGGGTGTCGCGGGTCGAAAATCGAACGGGGAGAGAGGCTCGAGGTCGCTTTGACGGCGGTTCTCTGGAGACATTGGCGCGACGGGGGGGGGCGTGGGGGATGCTCGAGGCGCAGGGGCGCTCGGGCGCTGCACGTTTTCGAATTCGATATTTTTGTGTAGCCGCGGTAACGGTAAAATCTACGTAGACGCGATTGAAGAATTTGTGTGAGCGTGTATGTGTGTATACGTATTCCTGTTGGAGTTTTCTTTTTCCATTAACAAGGAAAAGATAGCAGATATGGATCGTGATTTATTCGATCCCAATCGGGGAAGGTATAAATCCGATTAACTCGGAAAGTAACTCTTGTAACTTTCTGGACATATCTAATTTATCTTTCATTCCGAAGATATATATATACTTTTTAATTTCGTGACCCCCTCCCCGCCCCCATTAACGGGCGTTAATCCAGTCAATCATCGATCGATTATAACTAAGCAAGCCCATACAAATTTACACAAAGGTAGAGACATATTGCAAAGTCGGAGTATTGTAATAAGTACTTGCCTAAAATAATAAGTATCGATGTCTCCGGTTTATGGAACTATACGATGTTCGAAATCGGAAAAGCTGGGCAGGGACGAAGGGGTCTCGTTTTGGAACGTAATATTAGGAGTTACAGCTTCCTCTATACCCGATAAGATGCTTATAGAACGAATTCCACAACGGCAATCAAAATCTACATCTTCGCATATTAAAAGCCGTATCATGATACACACACGCGCGCGCGCGCGCGTATATTTCCTTTGCGAACTTATTTTTTCAAGGCGATCCTTTGCATGAAAATATCATTTCCAGACTATTACTGAAATCCATCCGTATCGATGTTCGTACATGATTGTGAAACAATTTACGAAGCGGACGATATATCGATACGAAGGTCTAATATCCTCCATAAATTTAAATTAATGATTAAAGCTTCGATGCGTGGAGAAGATATACACATATATATATATATATATATATATATATATATATATATATATATACATATATATATTCAACCCGGAGATCGGCTCACGCAACACGCACCGGTGCACACGTTGTTTTCAATTTCGTATCGCCCCGGGGAACATTATATATATATATATATATATATATATATATATATATATATATATATAGCTGTGAATAAGTGCCAACAGAAGAGTATAGAAAGACGAAGAATGCGTGAGCTCGCGCCAAGAGGAGGCAAAATTAGCACGTGCGTCTAATGAGAGGAGGAGAGGGTGAGAGAGGAAGAAATCTAGAATAAGAAGTAGGAAGGGAAGATGAGAAGACGGAGGTAAGAAATCGAACAGGCTGCACGAACGGCTCCACCAACATCAGCAGGAGTATACAGTTCTTTTATACGCTATCAACCTCTCATCGTCGTCGTCCACCTCGAGCGTTGGTGTGCATTATCATATAGTCTCGTTCTATCTCTCTCTCTCTCCCTCTCTCTATCTCTCTCGAAATATATATATATATATATACGGTAATCAGACGAATCCGCGAGCTGCACGATCCGAGCATACACACCGAGTCGAGAGCCCTTTTACGCTACATAATGTTGGACTATTACCGCGCGGCCGCGCTTCCATCTACCTCTTATCCTTTCCCTCTCCCACTCTCCCTCTCTCTCTCTCTCTCTCTCTCTCTCCCTCTCTCTTTTTCTCTCTCTTCCTCGCTCATCGCCAGGTTCCGTGACACACCGGGCGCTCGGTGATGAGTATAGGGGGATGGGGTGGGATTTAATGCGCGGTAATTTATACTCCCCAGATCGCAATTATAAGCGTGCAGCGCGAGGATAGGCGGAAAATCTCGCGGTATAAGCGCTCCGGTTATATATATGTATATATATATATATATATATATATACTATTTGTGTGTGTGTGTGTGTGTGTGTGTATACACACACATAATCTACACTATCCGCGATATCGTTTTTGACTGCGTCCGAATGAGCTTATTTCATACAGTTTCATATATATATATATATATATATATATATATATATATATATATATATATATAGGCTTATCGTTGTCCGCAACGCGGGTGGGCCCCCGCGCAATCGTTAGCCTACGGGTCGACCAAAAAAAAAAAAAACAAAAAAATTCCACCGGAATCCCGCGAGCTTCGCACGATAAATTACTGGTTTCGCGATGAGATCGACGGGCTTTTCGATGAAATCGAATTGCCGCGCGATCAGAATCAGTCTGACCCACGGGCCGTACACCGGTTACTGAGCGCATCAAATTGAAGAGGGAAATTCAAGGATTTTCTGATTGAAAACGTCATCGATCCATTTCCATTCGCTGGAATTTTGACAATTTTTCGACTTTAATTTCTATTCAATATATATATATATATATATATATATATATATATATATATATGTATATATATATATTTTTAATAACCAGCACGAGTTTGTGGCTCGGTCTCGAATTTTCCCATAATCGCCGGGAATAAACGGAGGTTTTTACCGCGCGCTACACACACCGTACGGATATCTATATAAATGCGCGCGATTAATATCAATTATTCAGGCAAATATTCGACTCGAGCAGGGCTACCGTCGACTTATGCTCGCTCGCGCCTGCTTATCCGCGTGGATTACGTTTACATATCCTCACGGGGCTTCTGTATAATAAGTCTTTGATTCATCAATGTCCGTCCGCGAATAGCGCACGATCATCCATCACGACCATCCAGCAAGCGCCTCTTTTTACCGATTCTTTCATTTGTTAACCATAAAAGAGAAAAGAATTTGTTTTTTATACAGACATCGGTGAATATAGTTATAATTAATTAGTTCATTAAGAATTTCTTTTCGGCGCTTATAATACAGAGAAGCTTTTCATGATTGCGCGAGAAATCTATATATATATATATATATATATATATATATATATATATATATACATATATAAAAGCACGGAATATTAATTTTCATCGCGCATAACCATAAGTTAATAATAATAATAATAATAATAATAATTCAGTACGTTGATCGCACGTACGCGCGAACCTGTTAAGCATAATACTCGCGCATTTATCGCCCGTCAATAAAACACTTTTTCCTATATATGCGCGCACGCATCCCGCCGCGACGATGTATTAACGTAAAGACGGCAATTCAGAAATTATAAATTATCGAAGCGACGACGCGTACGACAAATCAATTTACAGGCGATATTATGGAATAAATGTGCTTGTAAAATTGAAAATTTCAAAGGGTCGACACGGCCATGAGTGTATACGAGTGTATACTTGCATATATATATAGTAGAAATTATTATCGATTGACAGTAAACAATTTTTTAATTCTCTTTTTTGTCTTTCTTGTTCTCTCCACCAGAAAGACAGGGATGCGGGAAGAGAAATACTGTGCGAGATATATATACATACGTCGGTAAAAGAAAGAAAAAGAACATGCTTCATGCACTTTTACATTTACACTTTGAATTAATATGAATGTTCTGAAGCCCCGCGACAGGTATTAAGTGCATCACACCTCATTCCTTATATTTACGTATACATATAGGCTTTGTCGGCGCGCTTTTCTTTCCCTCTGAGTGTATATATATATATATATATATATATATATATATATATATATATATATATATATATATATATATAGAAATATAGAAATATCTATGTATACATACCTACATACATGCATACATACATAATAAAACGAAAAAGTCGATTAGAAAGAAGAAGTATGTAAAATATCAGATATATATATATATATATATATATATATATATATATATATATATATATAGTGGAGTAGATAAAATTTAATTAATTCCATACGTCACATTGCACAATTACGTAAAACGCTCGCTCGATTACAAAATCTATCATCATAACATAAGAATAGGGATAAATATTAACAATAATACTAATAATAATAGTAAGGTTAATGCGGTATCAAAATAATTTGTTCATAGCATATTAAATCTGTCCACAGCTTGGTCATGAATGTAAAAATAAATATAAATTATTACAGTATACGTGTAGATTGCTATTAGTCTATGATTATATTTTTTTCTGTTTCAGAGTTTTTGTATTGTACATTATATGTACACATATAAAACATATACACATCAGAGAGTTGCCGCTCGCTCGCACGCTTTGCCTACTTATGCCCTGACTTATTAATAAGCTCAGGTATGTCTACATAGATATCTGTACATATATATATATATATATATATATATATATATATATATATATATATATATATATATATAGGCGAACTTTAAGCGCGCAGCCCATTTCCAGAAACCGATTTGGGGTGGGGGGAGCTCGCAGCCTGTAGGTGGAGTTAAGGTGAAGCTGGCATTGTCGGTCTTCTTTTTCTGCGTTATACGTATGTTATACGCGCGTCCGTAAAGAGAAGTCAAAGAAAGAGGGAGGAGGGAGAAGAGAGAGAGAGAGAGAGAGCGAGAGAGAGCCCTTGAATGTTAAGAGCCTCGGAAACTATGTTGCAACAAGATCTCCGCGACCGCACGCGTACCACTGCCACACCGGGGTGCGAGGTTGTGTGTATATATATATATATATATATATATATATATATATATATATATATATATACGTAACTCATACTGTTATAACGTGTGCCACCGCGTGTAACTCTATATAAATAACGGCGCTTTTAATTCAACTTTTACCGCTTTGAGGTTTTTTTTTTTTTATTTTGTTTTCCCCTCTTTGTACGAAAAAAAAACGCACAGAGTAAATTGCTCGGTGCGTAGAATGCAAATGCGAGTGTAACGACGATACATCTCTCTTGGATGGATCGGTACCGTATAATGTCGCAAAAAAAATAAATTTAGAAAAAATAAAAAAATAAAAAAATATTACGTATTCATCTATTAAATATGTATGGATCCGTCGCGGAGATCGTTATACATTGGTCGTAAAGATCGAGAACAGAACGAAAATTACAATCGTACTCTGTTATTTTTTTATGTTTGCGACCCGGGTCCACGCGATGAGGATAACTGGACCATTAGAAACTCAAGCTATTGTAACCGTTCGTTAATGCGCGTATGTAATTTATCGCAACAGTCTTTTTGATGTTCTTCAAAAGCGAGCGCATCCTTATGTCCGTAAGAGATATCTTAATACATTATCAGATCAAAAATTATCTATATATCTATATATATATATATATATATATATATATATATATATATATTTATATAAATACATATATACGCATATGCACTGCAACATAATCCGTTCGAGCACAAGCAAGCGCGTAATAAAATGCGTATCTACGTATATAACACGTTTAATTCGATGTACGCGGACTTAATCAAGCTCAACGCATGATAAAGGAAGAGAGGAAAAAGTCACTTTACGCGCTACATAAATTTTTGCCTCACGATTTTCCAGCCTCCGTTACCGAAACATAATACACGGCGACGTAACGCTGCCGCGCGCGCGCGCCTATGCAATATACTGCAGACCTTCGCGAGAGAGAGAGAGAGAGAGAGAGTGAGAGAGAGAAGGAAAACGGCCGCATCCGCGCCGTTATGATTTCCTCCCTAATCCCCCCGCCTCGGTATCTATAACCGCGCGCAAGGTGACGCTCGCAAGGTAATCGTTAATACGAGAGTAAATAAATGTCCTGTTATTTAACGTATACTGTACGCATGCGTGTATACGCGTGCCCCGGGATGATCATCGTGGATCCATGATCGATGTGTGTTTGTGTGTGCGTGTGTGCGCGCGTTATAACCGGATGACAAAATTCGCGCCTGTCATGCGCAGATGCGCGCATCTATATCGATAAAATACATATACATATAGATATATGCACATACTGTGCTTAGCTCTGGCACGCTCCCACGAACGTAAAATAAAGAAAAAAAATAGACGGTACCAACATAAAGAAGATATACCCGATAAGATCTCAAGATCCTCTCTGCCGGTGGTATAAATATATTCGCGTCGGCGTACACACACACACACATATATATATATAATATTAATGCGCGTTTTCCGCGCAGAGGATGTAAGCCCATTAATTATATCAAGGCTAGATGAGCATCGCGAGTGCGCGCAGCCACGTTGCCTGCAGCGACTAAAGGGACGCGAGCGTACGGATATGAAAACACACACGCCCATACCAGCACGCGCTCATATATATACAGCCAAAGAGCTCGTTATTCCGCGGCAGTGCAACCTAGCCAGTATATACTTATACTTATATATATATATATATATATATATATATATATATATTTAGTTCTCTGTAAGCATATACGAAAATCCTGCCTGGCAGTTATGTATAAGAGGAGAGGATTTTTTGTCCGGCGAGTCGACTTGAGGAGTTTTCTCGTGCACATATATATATATATATATATATATATATATATATATATATATATATGTATATATATTCGCGCGAGGCTGGCATCGTAAAGTATATGGAAGAGTCATAAGGTCACGAGGAGACACGCTCGAAACCGCGCGCCGAAGGTCAAACGATAAATCACGCGCTTTACTAGATTGCGAATAAATCCCCGATGCTCGCCGGGACGGGTTAAAAATCCATGGATATTATATATGTGGCGCGTAATTGCCAATTCCGGCGACGCCGTACGTGTCGCGTGTAAATTTGCATCGGTAAAAACGAGAGGATGTAAAATACCGAAATCCGCCGTAAGTACATTGCATGCGCATTGTGCTCGCCTATATGATCAAAAGGGCGCCGAAAATTGGTAAAGAAAATACGAACACCGAGTTATTTGTCAGTTCAAATTTATTTCGCGTGTACTTCGCGGCGGCGACCGTCCGAAGTGACGCCCGTATACGTCAATGTTTCATATATAGTATATGTATATATATATGTATAGCCATACAGATTCATGTACTGCGTATAGGTTGTTGAACGATATGAATCTGAAGTTAGCATCGTTGAAAGGTTACAGAATAATTTTGCACCATTACGTAAAGCTACAAATTACAAGTATAAATCTTTCATTTAAAGATAGCTAAGCACATGACATTAAAAAACATTATTATACAAAATACAATATGAATGTGTGTGTATATATATATATATATATATATATATATATATATATATATATATATATATAAGATTGGTAGAAATCGATTTCATAAAATGTATATTTTCACACCCCCCCTCCCACGATGTGAATACTTTCGACTGGCAATGAAGGTATATAACCGACTGTTAGTTCCTGTATAGGAATTACTATGATTTTTTTCCCGAAGGTTGAGAATCTTTTGTAATCCCAAAACGACTGTCAATAAAAGTTTCATTCGTTTTCTCGAACTTTTCATCGTTATCGGCCTTTAACGTACACCAAAATCGTGGAAAATCGTCTATACAGGTGCAGAATCACGCCTATATTATCTTTATACTGTTCTGACTATTTGATGAATTATTATAATGCATCGCTGCATGTAAAGGTTATTCGCAAAAGTACGATAATGTACTGTTTGATAATAGTGCGTATATGGATCCACTCGGTTATTGCTGAAACATCGTGAATATCAATCAAATAGATCGGATTTAATCGAAGCCGTGATCAGAAAATTTATCGGAAGTTGTCAATTAGCTCCGTATAATCGATTCTTTGTTACGTAAAAAGTGTGTAAAGTTAGCCTTTTTTCGATCGTTTGTGTACGAAGTCCGGGCGTCAATTGCACGGTATTACGCACTGATATTTAGTTTCGCGTAAGAACAATGAAAATATAGTGCAGAAAGCCGGCGTTTTTTGTCGTTGTTGTTGCAAGGCTGCAGTTACAATGGTTCGGATAGGATACCGTTCAATTTACGCACCGCAGTTGCATTATATTTATTTTACACCTGTCAGTTGAAAATGAGACGATTACGTTTCTTCAACGAATCGAGGGCGACTAATTTCAGACAGGCTGAAAATCGACTTTTACGCACTACGCTGAAAAAGAACATACTTCATTTTGCTGAAAAGACAATTAGGAAATTAATTTATACCGAGATCGAAGGGGCGATTTTCATTTTTCTACAGACTGGATCTAGAGACTGCCGCCGTATTACAATAAATATAAATCTTTCGGAGTCATCGAGCGTAGATTAATGCCAGGATGAAGGCAATCCGAGCTGCTTAAAGCAACGTCGATACATATGTATGCGCATAATATATATATATATAACCAAGAACCCTTACGCGAAAAAGCTCTTTGCATTTGCAATCGACTCTCTCTCTCTCTCTCTCTCTCTCTCTCTCTCTCTCTCTCCTCTCAATTTGCGGCGACTGTCTGACGAGAGGAGAAAAATAGGTATATATATACGTTTGATCCACCATTACCCACTTGGCAGGCAGTGTATAGAGAAGCCGGTCCCGGCTGACTCAACGAGCGCGTTACATATACTGGAACTCCGCGCCCATCATCATCGGCGTGCGTAATGTCGCGCGCGCGCGCGGCTCTCGCGCTATTATGGCGATCGACCGCGCGCGAGCTCGCCGATTGCATAACGAACTTATTGCATATGACCTCTTTCTCCCATGTACATACATACATAGATACGCGCGTACCTACATACATGTGCGCGTATATGTGTACATATATATATATATATATATATATATATATATATATATATATCTTTCGTAACCCGCAGAGGATACCAAAGTTGGACGCGCTGCAACTTCCAAATATACTATTTGTTGTGGCCCCAGGCGAGGAGCAGGTGTAACGGAAATCCAATTATAACGATGGATACGCGATGATATAATGATAGTAATTAAAGATCAATGCACGAGGGATCGAGTGTGGACTGGGGGTCTGCAATGGTTATATTCACCGTTGGCGCATTGGTCCGTATTTCATGTCGCACGCGCACACATGCGCGTGTGCGTGCGCATTCCTCCCCCACCCCCGGTACCAATCGGTGCCCGGGCCCGCATATAGGGGGAGATCCAGAGCGCGCGATCAGCTGACGATAGTCAGCTGACGAAGGTCTCCGCGATGCTCGGGTGCGCGCGCGCGCAAAATTTAGGAGGAAAAGAGAGAAAAAAATTCCAAAGCTAGAGGAAATACAACGGCGCGGACGAGAGATAGCAAAAGTGGCGCGGGGCGCAGATTCTCCACGCAAAGGCGTGCGCATACGAATGCAGCGCGAGGCGCCGTCGATTCTGTACCACACACACACACACACACACACGTGCGCGCGCGCGCGCACACACACACCTATCTTTGTATATGTAAAGCATTATAGGATTGCGTTATGTACGTGCGCTGTGCCCATAGATATCTCGTACGTATGTATACGTGTATGTGTATATCTATATGGACATGTCGGTAAAGCCCGCGTATTATACACGTGCGCCGAAGCCGTGACCTCGCGGGGGTCCTTTCGCCGCGCGCCACCGACACTCACGCGTGCGCCAGTTTTTCCGATCCGCGGTCGCGCCTATATTATATATATGTATATATATATATATATATATATATATATATATATATATATATATATATGCGCATATAATACGTGACATGGGGCTTTTTAGCGGTTCTTTAGCGGCGCAATGGTGGGTGTCGGTATCAAAGCGCGACAGTGTGTTAATATATATATATATATATATATATATATATATATATATATATATATATATACATACATTTTGCTAGTATACATATATAAATTTTATGCGTACATACGATACACATATTACACACGCGAGAGCAGTTATAGGATCGAAGAGATAAACGAAGAGAGAGAAAGAGAGAGAGAGAGAGAGAGGTACCGATCAAATATCTCGAGTCGAGAGCCGGACTTGAGATTTTTTTTCCTCCTTTTTATCGGGTCAATTTTTTGCGGGAGAAAGGATATAAGCTAGATTTCTCTATCTCTTTCTGTCTCTCTCTCTCTCTCTCTCTCTCTCTCTCTCTCTCTCTCTCTCTCTCTCTCTCTCTCTCTCTCTCTCTGCGTGGATACGTGTGTATACAGGGCCGTATACACGCCCGCGCGATTCGAATGATTTAAGACACAATGACCGTACATACAGAGGATTCTGCGGGCGTTCGTTATTAGTACATAATATGTCGTGATATTATACAGTCCACGTAGGAGTTTTAAGTTTCTGTACTCCGCGGATACGCGAAGTACAGAAAACGGAAAACAAAATGGAAAAAATTTCCGTTCGTCTTTTACCTTTTTTTGAAATAACAAAAAAATTTTTTTGTTTTTGCATTCTGCATATTTTTCGCGCTCGTCGTCATCCATTAAAATTCACACATTGTGTAATAGTAAAGTATTTCATTGAGATGAAATACTTTACATTCATTAAAAGAAAAAAATCAAACAGAAAAAAAACTGCAATACTTAAATGTAATATAAAAACTTGATAATAATTACATAAACAGTCCTCTCCAAAGAGGCTGAAGAGGCAGTTAATATAATATATATATATATATACATATATACAAATTAATTATTGTAACTTTTTAATTACGCGCCGACTTTATGTATATACATCTCGGTAAAGCGGCTTCTAATTTGGTAATCGCCGACATACAGGCCGCCAATGTAACAATTGTATAATTACAATGAAAATAACAATATCGCGTATACAAAACCACTTAACGCGCGCGCGCGCGCGCGAGCTCGTGGTATCCCGCGCGTTTAATCGCGGACGCGTGATTCATATTTTTCAGCGACTGGCGCGCGGGTAACGAAGGCGCCTGGTTTTTTAACATTTTCAGCCTCTCTCTCTCTCTCTCTCTCTCTCTCTCTCTCTCTCTTCCCGTTCATCTGGTCACGACTAATAAGTCGCGATGGAGAATTAAATAAAAGCTACGATATATGCTATGTTTTCTTACTCTCTCCCTCACTCTCTCTGTATCTCTGTTATAGTAACCAAACAGCAGGAATTACAAAATGAATTTCCAGGATTTCGTGAAGCTACATTCAAGCCTCGTAAAGTGCCCTTCCTATATACATTTGCATAAATCCTCGCGTTATTCTCGCGCGTTTACTTCTAAAATTAGGCTTTATCGCGATGATTTAATTTGTTTTTTCCGCTGTTTAATGGATATAACATATCCACGTACGTATAGCGTTAATTACGTGAATGCATATATATATATATATATATATATATATATATATATATATATATATATATGCATTCAAGAATATATTCAAATGCGGAAAAAGCAAATAAATGTATAATTGCCCGATAATAATGGACTCTTTCTTCTTCTTCTTCTTCTTCTTCTTTTCTTCTTCTTATAATTATAGGTGGAAATGGAATACAAATGTATTATTGCAAGAATGATTAAATTTCCATTTATCGATGAAATGTGATTTCTAGAGAACGGTATGTTACAAATTTAGTGGATTTTTTGGCTCTTCCAAATTTGTCCTCGATAATTTCATTTTAATTACATAGATACCATTAAATCGATTGAATCAAATTTTGTCAATTGTTTATTTAACTTGTTTAATAATAGGTAAACTTTTACTTGTTTTTTGTTGTATGACCTTATTCAAAAATTTCTATCACAGATACTGAAAATACCATAAGGCATAATTAATTGATTTTGTATATTAAATTATTAAATACATATAAAATAAGTTTAAATAAACTAGTACTGTCCGTGAACCGTTCTATCCTATATTTTTTATATAAACATTACCTATTAATGATAAAGTTATCTAACAATTATCAACATGACTGTTGGATTCAATTCATTTATTAATAATCACATGGTTCTCGGTAGATTCAATATATTTTAAGATATATAGTGATTATCCATTGTTTCCAGAAAATTACATAGTATGCGTATTACTATGTACACACACACGCGCGCGCGCGCACACATATGAATGATACATAAAATAAAAATTTTTCACCGGTGAAATCCGTTACCGTAGAGAGAAAGAAAGGGAGAGGGAGAGAGAGAGAGCGAGAGAGAGAGAGAGAGCGGTTCTTCACGAGACTTAAAAAATTCCGTATAAAAACGACTCGCGCGAAACGGTCTTTTTCGGGCTCCCACGTAAAGCGCGGGAAAGGCGATCGGGTTTCCACGCCACGGGTCCGAAGTTTTTCGCCGCTTGGACGGTATAAAGGACAGAAAGAAAACGAAAAAGGAGAGAGAAAGAGAGAGAGAGAGAGAGAGAGAGAGAGAGAGAGAGAAGAGAGGAAAAATAGGCACGCGCGCAAACTACTGAAATGTATAGCTGCAGAAAAGGGAGGGGGTGGCTTGTACACGGCATACAGTTTGTAAAGAGGGTAGATAAATACGCGATGTCGCAACTTTGGGGTACGTTTCGCGTCATGCGTGTATATGCGCCTAGAGTAAGAGAGAAAGAGAGCGCATATTATATTATATATATATATATATATATATATATATATATATATATATATATAATATGCGTTCGCCGAAATTTTAATACGCGATCGGGAAATGAAAGGGCGAGAGCCTAAAAAATCCACACAAAGTATACATAATTTTTTCATTTCATTTAAAAGCATACGTAATTTTTTCACAGTTGAAAATTAACCTTTACACCGTACACACACAGCTATATATAGTGGGGTGAAAAGGAGAAGGAAATAGAAGAAGTGAAAATCAATAGTTTAATTTATCGTCACGAAGATTTACCTTTTAGTCAAATATTTTGCGCCAAAAATTACGTTTTCACTCGGAATTTAAGTACCTGAAGTTGCTTTTTCTTCAGTTTGTCGCTTTCGGCCACTTACAACAGAGAACTTTTTCTCCGACGTACATTCAAATATAGTACACGCGTGTATATTTTCCAAAAACGTTCCGGCCACCACCACAGCGTCCGACTCGCGCGTTTCTCGCCTATCCCTTTTACCGCCCCCTCCCCCTCGTAAGTGCGTAAAGCATTAATTTGGAAAAACGTCGATTTTTTTCGCCCCCCCCCCTGAGGTTGAAGGCGTCTCGTCGACGAATCGCCGAACGGGCGAGCGAGAGACGTTGATCGTGGAATAAACGGCGCGATATATTGTAGAAATGTGGACGTATACAGTATTTTCCTCGTGCTTGTACGGAGCTTGTCGGAGACGTCGAAATATAAATATATATACAACAACTTCTCGCCTACGCGTTTGTACAAAATTTATTCGTAACTACGAAATAGCTTCCAATGACCCCGTATCTACCAACGAATTCGTTTTTAAATAAACAAAAACAAATTCATCGACGGGCCAACTTCGGTAACGGGATATTCGTCCCGTGCGTTCGAACGCGTCCGAGGCGTTTCGAAATTTCGCGCTTTTCCTGCCGTTCTAGTCGCTCCTACGTCTCAAACTCTCATTCCATCAAAATTCACCATTTTATCCACGCATTACGCACTCTCAATCTCTATATTAAAATCTGTCAATAGATTCGATTATCCGAATCCGTCTGTACTTCCCGCCGCGCAGCTTTATTTTCACACATAAATCAGTTCCAATGGGCTCGAACTGAACAAATACAGGTTTTGTCAATGTATTACAAAAGCAGGCATTAGGCGAGAGCGATTAAAAACTTGAATTATGCGGCTTTAAAAAGGGATTAATGAAATCGTATAAGGCGCACCACCGTCTATCCCGCTCGGTCAGTCCGATTAAAGAAGGATAAGAGAGGTGCCTCGTATACAAGTTTCTTCTTTTTGACGCCACGGCGCGTCAAAGCCTCTTGTGTGTGTGTGTGTGTGTGTGTGTGTGTGTGTGTGTGTGTGTGTGTGTGTGTGTGTGTGTGTGTGTGTGTGTGTGTGTGTGTGTGTGTGTGTGTGTGTGTGTATGCATGCCTCCGATGTACGGTGATATTCTGGTACATCTCTATGGTTTATCTAATACCGTCTTGAAAGTCATAAGCACCAGTTAATGTCTCCTAATTCACGCTAAGCTACTAAAGCAATTACGATTTGTTAAATATATGATATAAAATGACGAAGCAAAATTATGTTATAAGAAAATGAATTATATTCGCTTAATGATCCTTACTTTTTATCGTTTTATGCTGTTGTTGTTGTTGTTGTTGTTGTTGTTGTTGTTGTTGTTGTTGTTGTTGTTATCGTTATTGTTGTATTTGCAATATGAATTGTCTGTACGAATGGATAATTTAATTTAATACTAAGTTTTCATAAAAGCATCAAAAAAATGGAGAAAAAAGGTCCACATTATCGCTTTCTCAAAAGTGTATCGAAAACTAACGAATGCGTCGACCGCTCTACTCATCTAAGCGCGATGGCACCATCCAAAATGCGTCCTCCATTTACAATTCATTCTTCAGAATTTTACAAAAACAAAAAAAAAAAACAAAAACGAAAAAAAAGCAGTATAATTTCGTAAAAAGAAGAGCTCGTTCGTTCATTTGCCAATTGCTGTTTTTGTATCAAAAGAAGCTGGGTAATAGAAGAATGATTCGACCTCACATACACACAGATACATGTCTATATTTCATTGGAAAATCACTGTTACGCGAGACTCGCAAGACGCGTCGATGGATCGGCGAATTGCGGGTTCTTCGATGAATTGTACGCGCGTTTCGCAAAGAGGTCGTACCGACAAAAAAAAAACACAACAAATAAAAAAAGACGAAGAAGAACGAGAAGAAGGAGAGAAGGTCGATCTCTCCTATCGCCTTTCGGAAATCTCTAAGACGTGCAGTTTTTAACGAATTTCGTTTCTTCTTTCGACTTTTTTCTTTACCTCCCCTCTCATACGCCTCCGCCGCGGCAGCCCTCGTGCGCGCGAGTATGGCACTCTCGAGCAATACATATACAAAAGCGCGCACGTGAAGAGGAGGTAAGAATTTCGAGTCACGGGCTCGAGAAGCTCCGCAAATCGAACCCGCGTAGAATTTTAAACGTCGCGCCCTATGGCCATGGGTATTATATATCTCTCTCGGTCTTCCACGTAACCTCCTCCGCCTCACCTCCTCCCCCTCCCCAACCCCCCGCCACGGCTTCAAAACGGCGACGGCCCTGCGCACGCGTGTCTCTCACTCTCTCGCGCGCGTGCGCGCCCCCTTCCTCCTCCTCTCTTTACTCGTCTGCCTCTTCTTCTTCTTCTTCTTCTTCTTCTTTCTTCGAGGCATAAATCAGAAAGCACACAAATGTCGCCGAGGATGATCGGACGGATAGACGGTTTTGGGCGAAAGGGCGAGTCAGAAAGAAAGGAAAAAACGATTTTTCAACTTTTTTTTTTTTTTTTAATACAAAAACGTCGGAGAACGTGGGAGGAGACGGCGAAGAGGGGCAAAGGAGCGTCGGTGCAGGCTTTTTTTTTTTATCTTTCGGAGCTCTCTGCAGCTCTGCCCGGCACCGAGATATAATTTTTCAGTTTAGTCATTTACATGACAATTAGCCACTGATCGAAATGCGCCAATGGCTTGCGAGATCTACCTCGCGTCTATCTCGAGATCGGGTTTACATAACGATACATAACGATCCAAGGGAACGGTAGCGCAAGTAATGGAAACTAATGCTCGAATTCTATTGCCGCTGCGATCGGCTCGAAATTGACGGATTTTTCGCGAAATCGGCCAAACGTGACGGTTCGCATACGCCGCTGTCTGTTCCAAGTCAAGAGTTCGACGACAGTCCGCGCAGTCCGGTATCGCGACGGTCTCAAATCTGCGTTTCGAACGGATCCTAAACAATCGAACAGTCGTACCGTTTCTTTTCGAATCGGTGGCAGTTTTCGCTCGGCACTTTTCATCGACGTTGATGAAATTTTTATAACGCTCAACTTTTCGTTCGTAAAATTTTCACTAAAATTCCTATTATTTGTGGCATCCTATCTCATACATACATATGTGCACAGAAAAATACATCATAGCGCCTTCTTCACAGCGACGATAGCTGAGATTCTCTCTCTCTTCTCTCTTTCCAACCATATATATATACATAGATATATCGCTGCATATAGGCGATCGTCTTCGCGGGGGGCTATGGTGGAGGGAGAGGGGGGGGGCAAGGCAAAAAATGGCCGCCACCGCTGCCACTGCTCCCGTCTCGCATATATGCTCAGGCGGCGCTGCAGCGTTGCGGTATTTTCACTTTCTGGAGTAAAAGTTGTTAACCTCCGAGACGTGTAGAGAGACGGCGCGGCGGCGCGTAACAGGGATCGGTTACGTGGCGCTCGGCTCTGCTTCATCCTGGCTCCATTTTGGCTTCCCCCGTTTTTTACGCTTTATTATTTATTATTATTAACACTATATTATTATTCATTATTATTATTAATCTGATTTATTATAATTATCGTTGACAATATCTCATCCAATACCTTCTTTCCACGCCGCTCGTACTACTAAAAGAACGGATCGCATTGTGCTATATGTATGGATTTTACGTAATTCTACTGTATATAGATATGCCGGCGAACGGAACAGCTGTCGTTCGGACTCCTGTGATTAGCAGCAAATACATATACTTATAAAGACGATGCCGAATTTATTATACACATATAGAACGCATTACTCATTCAAATCTAGATAAATTTCTAAAATTAATTTCAGTTATATCGAAGAATGAACATCACGATATTTTTTAAGGAAGCCGTATATTAAATCCGAAACGACCGTACGTACCAATAAATAAGTAATTTACTGAATACTGTAACTAGGAAATTATTCACACACATATTGTATATATATATATATATATATATATATATATATATATATACATACATAGCTCCTTATATATATGTAGACGCGCACTATCATTCCAAATCGAACGAAAGTTGGGCAACTCCATCGAGCTCGAAATATACGTTTAAAACGACCGACGGCTTATGATCCTTGCACCTTGGCACTATCGACAAAATCTCTTATACACAGATTAATCCCCCGAGAAAATCCATTTTCTCATTCCCATACCGCGACCGTCGCCCGTCCAAAGTTAAACAGTTGTCCGCCGGAGCGCCGGGTACGCGCGGCTTCTACCGTCCGCGCCGTGCATCGCGGGCGAAAACTTGATCATCGCCCGTCCGTTTCTTCGATTGATAAATAAAAATCACCGCCGTCAATCCTCGATTAAAAAGATGTCGAGCAGTTAAAAGTTGAGAGGAAAAGGAGCAAGGAAAAAAATCCCTCGCACTCGCCTTAATTCCAACTTTCTCTCTCTTTCTCACTCTTTCTCTCCCTCTCCCTCTCTTGGCAAACGACTTCGAAGGACGTGTGCGGGAGGTGCGATCGCTCTAATATATATATATATATGGCGTATACTTTCTAAAAGCTGCGTTAAGGTGACTGCACACCGACATATTCTGACGTTCTTAACGCCGTCCGGAAACACCTGATGGCTACCAGCCCAAATCGCGCCTGATGCGCATTTAAATATTTAAATAGGAATCAGGCGGCACCTTCGAATAGTCTTTCCGTGTGCAGTGAGCACGCAATTTCTATATATATGTTGTGTGTGTGTGTATATATATATATATATATATATATATATATATATATATATATATATCTGTGTCTGAATACGCATGAGCAACGTCGTAGAGGAGGCTCATTGTATTAATTGCCGGAGGACCTCTCTCAGGCCTTCGCCCTTTATCTTATTCTCTGATTATGTACACGTCTATTGTTTTTCTTTTGTATCTGTATATATATATATATATATATATATATATATATATTAATTTATTTACTCATTTATTTATTTAACGAGCGCGTAAAGCAGAAGCGAGACAAGAATTGCAAAACGTCGTTCATCCTTTACCCATTGTTGAATAGAAATTTACGCATAAAAACTATATATAAATTATTAATTTATATATATATATATATATATATATATATATATATATATATATAGCCCGAGAACTATTCATTATATCAACATATTATCATTACGTACTGCACAAAAATCGGAGAAAACATGCGGAATTCTAATGTACGATACAGACAAAAAAAATTGAAGGAAAGGGATAAAAACGAATAGGTCGATGAAAGAAAATAGCATACGTATTAAGTATTTATATAGGGTATCTTAGATATACATATAGACATTGTTAAAACAGTCTGATAAAATCTCTGAAACATTCGAACCTCTCGATTGTTGTTCAATAAGTTCCAGTAGTTCAAACAGTGCATTCTACAATCACTGTTCCAGCTTTCCAAGTACACTTATAACTTCTTACCTATACATACCTATATAAACTCGTATATACACACAGATAAATGTAGAGATACGAGCCCAAAAGGGTTAAATTATGATAAACGCTCGCGGACACAGGGATATAAAGGATCGGGGCAAGGGTGAGCGCACGCCGTAAGTTCCACAAATGCACATCCGGCGCGGACGAGAGTTTGCCGAGAGAGAGAGAGGAGGCGCATCGCGACGCGAAGCCGTGACTCGCTTATAACATACACCTATATATATATATATATATATATATATATATATATATATATATATATATATATATATAGAAGCTTCTACGGTGAACCAAGGAGAAAGACTTAGAAGGGAGAGAAGCATCGGGGGAGAACGAAGGAGGGTGGGAGGGAGGTCGCGGTGAGGGGAAGGAGGGGGGAGAGAGGAGAGAGAGGACAGGAACTCGCTGGCGCTGCGCGCGCGCGTCCATTGACACCGGCCAAGGTCAGGCCGATTACATGAGTATTCTTATCTGCTCCTTCTGCCTCTGTGCCCCCTCCCCCTTGTCTCGTCCCCGTTTTACTATCTTCCGAGCCCGTATTTACGCGGGTCCTTGTGTACATATATATCATTCTCGGCGAGCTTTTTTTTGGAGCTGCATCTACGTAAATACGTGTGTGTGTGTGTGTGTGTGTGTGTGTGTGTGTGTGTGTGTACATATATATGTGCACGCTTGATGTTAGACGAATAAGAAGTTAATAACTTGTAGATACAGACATACATACTTGTAGAAAGAGAGTTAGAGAGAAGAGAGAGAGAGAGGAGAGAGAGAGAGAGAGAGAGAGAGAGAGAGAGTGATATCGCTGCGTGGGACTGGGGTGGCGCGGATAATTGAAAGTAGCCAGTAAAGTGCTGTTCTATTTTATTTTTGGGAGCCCGCGCACTCCACTCGTCATAGGTATAGAACACGAGGACGCGACTCTCGCGCGACTCGCTGTGGGAACGAATTTTAGGGTGAGACCCGCGCCGCGCATCATACACACACACAACACACACACACACACACGCACAACCCGCACACAAACCCACTCGCTCACACATAACTATACACACGCGCACGACGCGGTGGCACGACCGACGTCGCCCGCGCGGTCGCACAGTCCGCGAAGCGTTAAAGGAATCGTTTTCGGCGTATACCTGTGCAAGCGCGCGCGCGCTTGGAAAGAAACGTATATGAATATATATTTGATGTGTATAAATAAGGCCCGTTTACTCGGAGCCAAGTTCCTAGTATCCGGCCGGCGTATGATTAAAATTCCAGCAGATACGCGTGTATTTCCTCCTCCTTTTCATTTCATTTCTCGGTCTTTTTTCCCTTTTTCCAATTTTTCAACCTGACGCTTCTGTATTTTGTGTGTGTTTGTGCGCGCGCGCGCGCGCGTGTGTGTGTGTGTGTGTATAATACTACAATGCGGCGGCGGGTCATTATACACTCTACATATATTTCGATCCTGACAGATGTCCGTCGGGAGCAAAGTGGGACCTTTCGAATACTTTTTAATGCTAAACGAAAACAAGCGCTATTACGGATATAACTATATATATATATATATATATATATATATATATATATATATATATATATATATATATAAGTGTAAGAAATTCATTTTTGAGAAGGATAATTTTTCTTAAATAAAATATAGTTCCGATAGTAAAATACATTTCCCTAATCTAAAGCCAATTTATTTTATACGAAATTAATTAATTACGCACGCTCAGGCTTTTGAGCGTTTATACGCGAGTTCGACCGAATTAATATTTCAGATTAACAAGGTATTACGTTTCGAAAAACAGGTTTGTAAGATAAGAAAATTTATGAATAAGAAAAATAATAATGTTCGTGCAAATGTTGAAAAACCATTTTAAACATATATTAACTTCGGAATTGAATCAAAAATTTGGCTTCATTTTTTAGAAAGCATATAAAATACGATAATAATAAAAATTATATTCTGTTATCTGCGATAATATCACCGTAACGTTGGTAAATATTTTGCAACTAATTTTTATATAATGACGATTAATAAATCTAGACAATTATTTTCGAAAATTATATACCAACGATGGAATTTAAATGTCGAAATATATATATAGAAATATATACATTCTTTTAACGACTAACAACTCCTACTTGCCTAAATTCATACTTATAAAGCTAATTATTTAGCCTGCTTGCATATGTATATCTATATATAGTTTTGAATACTTTCACATTTTCATAATTGAAGCCGCGCATATATATATATATTATAAATACAGTTCCGGCAATGCGCTCGCGCGCTCAACGCCGCGCAGGCTCCGCGCGCGCTCACAATTTGACCGTGGTGAGAGGGTATGGGACGGAAGGGGGAGGGGGGGTATTATCAGTATACCAGTGCGCGCGCGCGCCTGCAGTGGAGAACCGCGAGGCAGCATTCGAAAGTAAACCATTCGGCTGTATATATATATATATATATATATATATATATATATATATATATGTAAAGATATATGTATGTGAATGTGTATCTATGCATGTATGCATAGACCACGGCGTGCCGTAGAGCCGAAGGCGTGTGCAGCGCGCGCGCGCACGGTTAAACAATCGCGCGGCCCGGTGACCAAACAGAATTCCGCGCCCGCGGGGCTTTAAAATCATTTCGTTTCTTCCTCCTCCTCCTCCTCTTCTTCTTATTCTCCCATTTTCGTTATCGAGCCACGATAATCGCTTTCGAGACATATCGCGCGTATACGCAGAACCCTTTCTCTCACACGTTAACAAACGCGATCGCGGGGCTTCGTGTCTCTGCCCACTTTATATATATATATATATACCAATCCAGCAAAGTCCCGTCCACGATCTAAATATCTAAATATAGCACTCCCAGTCTCGCCGTTCTCCGTTCCCGATGTATAATCCTCCCCGCCCGCCTCCCCACCGCCAAAATTTTTTTTCTGCCCCGCGCATTTATGTTCCCTCGGCTGGTAATTTCGACACGCGCACAATACAGCGACCCCCGGCAATTTCGCTCGAACGGAAACCGCGAGAGCGGCGGTCGCGGACGCTCGACCGTGGCTAATCTCGCGCCAAGGGCCGACGAGGGGGTTGCAGAGGGGCAGTGGGGAACGAACGAAGGAGGCGCGGGTCGGCAATGAGACGGCGAGAGGAGAGAGAATTATACAATGCGACAACGATAATAATGTCGCCCGCACCTGCGGCCTCTGCGCGCGCAAACGCTCGCGCGGCTCGCGTACATGCTTGTCGTCGCGCACGCATCGTCCGCGCGTTCGCCGATCTCTCCCCCCCCGCCCCCGATGCACCGGGCGATGGGGGGATCGGTCGAGGGCGCGATTACGCGCGGTGGCGACGCCGCGGCGCTGGCCGCTCGGCTTACCTGTCCCCATGATTCCTGGAACGCGGCGATCAGCTCGTCTTCGTCGGCGATCTCGTTGTCGTCCTCGTCGTCTTCGTCTTCGTCGGTCCCCTCGGATCTCCGCGTCGGCTCATCGGGTCCGCTGCTGCCTCGGGCTACTGCTGCCTCCACGCCGCCGGGCACCCGACTTCATCGGGGATCACTTTTTCGCGAGTCTCCGGGTGAGTGTGCCTGTGTGTGCGTGTGTTTGTGTGTGTGTGTGTATGCGTGTGTGCAAGTACTGCGAGGGTGAGGAAAAACGATCCAGAAGAGCCCACTTAAGCGAACCAAATATTTCCTTTTTTTTATACGTGATTGTGTGTGTGTGTGTGTGTGTGTTATATTATATTATACAAGAATAATATATAACGTGTACGAACTGAACGCGCGACCGCGCGTAAATCGAAGAAACTTTGATCCTTTTTTTTTGCCTCCTTTTCTCGTGTGCGCGCGCGCTTGTTTCCTTTCCGTGCCCCCGCGGGGAACAACTTTTACCGAACTGTTATTTAATTAATTTTCGTGTACCATTTACACGCACGTGTGAGCGCGCGCGCGCGCCAGCGGGCTCGACTCGCTCGGCGAACTAAAAATGTATTATTATTGTAAATTTGATTATCGCACACGGAGAACCCGCGGTACTGATGTGCGTGCGCGCGTACGTCTGGGCCTTCCAGACGCGGAGCGGAGCGGAGCGCAACTACCTTGCCGACGTTTTTCGTGACGCGCTCGGGCCCCCGCGCGAGCCGCTGCAGCGGGCGAGACCGACACACACGCACACGCGCACACACACACACACACACACACCCACTTGCAAGCAAGCAAACAAACACAGCCAGACGGACAGACAGACAGAGACGCTCGCGGCCCCGCGAGTCTCGATTGGTCCCCGCGCTTCCTCCTTCTCTCTCTTCGCAGGCCTCTTACCTGTGGCGGCGGCCGCCCCGCGCGCGGTCTTCCGTCTCTCGAGCGGCGCGCGGCTCGCGTATACATGTGTATACGTATATGCGCGAGCGCGCATACAGATAAACGCGCACACACATACTCACACACACACACAAAGCTATTACGGGTCCCGACTTCGTCGTGAAACTCCTCGGCTCGTTCCCTCTCACCTTCCCGCTCGCCAAACTCCCCCCTCCCCCTTTCACTCCGCCCAGCTGACTCGGCTCCCGGCCCCTCTCCTTCCCTCTCACTCCCACTCTCTCTTTCTCGATATAGCTTCCTCGAGGCGTGAGCGTTCGCCAGGCGCTCCGCTCGCTCGATCGCTACAGCTCGCTCGCGCTCACCTTTCTCACTCGCGCTTGTTGCGCATACATGGGGTTCGTAGCTGATGGGAGAGCGCGGGGCCCGATGCAGCGCGCAGGCGAAGTCGTGAGATATATGTATATATATATATACATATATTCATAGTATAAAGTCGACTTGTGCGCTAACCAAACTCGCAGACAATATTGGATCCCTCTCTAAATGTCTGCCTGTGTATAAGTGTACCTACTTATGTGTAGCGCCTCCGTGTCGATATACATATACATGTTTCTATATACGCAACTCCCACAAAACGCGGGAGAGCTCGATGCCCGCAGTCTTAGTCACCGCACCGACGTGCGAGTATCTATCATATATTATAGGGTTGGTAAGTTCTAGGTGTTCCAACAATGCAAAAGTTTATTGATACTTTGGAGCTACTCGTGCTGATCGAACTGTTAGAGCCGTTCTAACATTTCAAATTTTCGAGTCGTTTTGGACTGTTAGAACTGTTCGAGTCGTACGATCATTTCAACCCGTTTTGCTATTCAAAGTGTTCGAGCTGTTTTAAAAAATTTGAAATATTCCAACATTTCAGTCGCTGGAGCTACTCGATCATTTTGGTCGACTAAACGATTCGCATTGTCTCAGCTGTTCGAACAATTTGAAATTTTCCAACACTTCAGCTATCGGAGCTAATTAAGCTGTTCGACATACGAACGTTTCAG
The DNA here is from genome assembly GCA_018907035.1 of Sycobia sp. Sy_11. Classification (NCBI taxonomy): domain Eukaryota; kingdom Metazoa; phylum Arthropoda; class Insecta; order Hymenoptera; family Epichrysomallidae; genus Sycobia; species Sycobia sp. Sy_11. Next base: position 2,769,436 of record JACCIC010000047.1, read on the forward strand.
TTATTCGAATAGATCAAACTGTTTAAAGAGTACATTAATATAATATAGAAATTTTTGATCCGTTCGCGTTTTTCGCAGTTTATAATTGCTCAACAAAAGTGTTCCAGTAGCTCGAACATTCAAAAATTCCCGGTTCTAGAATTGCTATGCGTGTCTTGGCCGAGGGAAGTCGAATTAACTCTCGGTGTCTCAAGCTATGGCTTTGTATCCTCGTTGTCCAGCTCCCAAAGATGATGAAGAGTAGAAAAGAATGAGGGATAAAAAGAAAGATCGATGCATATTTATTGTATAAAATGGCCATAAATTAATACAATAGGTGAATTTATGAATATGTTAAACAAATACAAGAATATGCATTTCCTACGCTTTTGCAGGACATTTCGTCGAAGCATAAAAATATTTATAGAAGTACTATAAATACTTAAAGATATAACGGTAAGTCAATCCTATCAACATCAAAGAAAAGTATAAAGCGTAGCAACAACAGAATTTTTTTTTTTTTTAATATCACTATGGCCATTGATAGTATCCAGAACGAATATAAACCATGCATTCCTACATCTGTCAGTCAATTAATTAAAAGTTGCAAACACTTTATCGTTCAAGCATTGAAACCAATCACCCATTAAATACATACATACGTAAAAAACTAAAAACATACTTAAAACTATAGGTGCATATAAACATTATAACTATAGGGACAAAGCAAGCGCCATTCAACGTAAAGCTTAAATATTAAATCTAGTTCAAGGAGATAATTCGTCGTTGCTGATTTCAGCCTAGTTAGAAAAACCGGGTATCCAAGTAGGTAATAAGTTCGAAAAATGCCGACCTTGAACTTGGAACGATCTTGTTCTTTTTTCTCGCTCCTCGGAAGAGGCCTGGACACGCGTTTGGAAAAAAAGCCACTCTCCAAATATTTTGGGAGACGAGTACGCGTAGAATTTTGCGCAATATTAGAACTACGAAGCAATTTTTTCACTCGCGTCTATGCGCATTCAACCTAGATATAGCCCGTAGGAAGAGACGGGAACAAACTGCCCTTCTGCTTGTTTTTGGAGCACTTCATCGACTTTTCGCATGTTTTTTTAGTTTTTGTCTTGCGCATCCATTGACATAATATTATCCAATATGGATTGATAATTTCAGTTTGATTAATAAGTCAGAAACTTGAAGAACTTAATACTTTATTTTTAGCCTCAGGAAATGCATCGGTGAAAGCTTTTACTATCGACGCAGTGAATCTGAAGAGTTAGGAATACGCTCGATATACGTGCTTCATAACCACTTTTGGTTACAGATGAGGAAGAATCTACTTGCCGATGCCAAACGTACTCTATACCGAATTTCATTTACGCTTCTAATTTATGTTCTTCTTTCTTAGCAAGATTCTAGCCATGTCTTTAAACATCACCATCGATCAATACCTTTCCTTCGTTTATTTATTCATTTTTTCAGACATGAAGAAAGTGAGACTACAGTTTATGCGGCAACCCAATCCAGCCAGATAGACAATATAATACGTTTAGGAAAAAGAACTGAATAAAACGTCAGTAAAGTTAAATGTTAATGTGGGGTTGAAGTGAAGCGTCAAAGGATTTATATAAAAAATTTATATAATCTGACTTTAAGACTGACTATATACTAAAGACATATACTAAATTTACTACAAGACTATATACTAAAACATTACTCCAATATACATTCCATCATTAGCGATAAAATTGGTTTTGTGATCCACAACACATTTCAGGTATAAGCTTCTCAAATAAACAGCAGGAACTGCTAAATTGTCAGGTTGGGAGTGCTTTCCTTAATGCTGATGTATCTGACAATTTTATCTTATAGAATTACGAAAGAAAATGTTTATTCAAATCTTGGATCTATTGTTTCTACCCTGGCAATGTGCCAGCCGATAAAAACATCTTTAAATATCGATTTTAGGGGTTTGTAATGATTCAACATTTGTAAATGATAATGTCTACTAAAGGCAATAATTCAATGTTAATATTTCACGGATTAATACACTGGTTCTTATGCCATTATTAATATAGTAATTCTAGCAAGATTTAGTCTAATGTCATTACTCTTTACTACAAAACAATAAGATTCAGATAAACGAAATAATACTTATTTGAAATCCCTATGGCGCAGTAAAAATAAATTATTTCGTGCGATACTTATTTAATTATTAATGATTATTTACTTAAATTAAAGCTTTTATTGATTCCATTACTACTATTTTACATTATATTTTTAGTAAAAGCAGTAAATCTGATTCTAATCATTAATTTTTCGTTTCGAATTTAATTCGAAAACGCGGTATTTTTTAAAATTTCATTACTATATTGTAATTTTGTTACCGAAAAGACGAGTCTTGAATCTTTCTTCAAGAAATATCTTCAATTATAACTCTGTAATAGTCAATCAACATACACTTCTAGTAGTACAAGGCATACAAGGTCCATCATTCATTTCATCCATCATTATTTCCTTAATACTTGGTGGCTATGTATGAGAGACCTATATATATATATATATATATATACATAGTAGAATATTAGATAAAAATAAAAATATACCCAAAAACACAATACTATTATTTATAAAATTTTATTTTATACACATTTGCATTCTTCTATATAAACACGTAATATATTTTATATCAATGTTTATATTCAACTAGTCCCATAATTATATCGAAATGTTTCTTAATCAAATTTAATAAGTATGATTTCTAAATCTTGCGCATAATTAGCATTCACTTTAATATAATGGGCGCTATACTTAAGTTGAATAATATTCGGTATATCGCGCTTAATTAGTCCGTGAATTAATATAATATAAACACAACTTTGCATTAAAGTCAGGCACATTATCAATAACTAACAAGTAATCTAACAAAGTATAAAGTTATAGCGCTGTGTAAGAATACAATTACTAGGACAATATTTAATTAATAAGAAGTTGATAATATTAGCTAGAAACTATTAATTAGTATTTTTAAGTAAAAACTTCATTAATACATATTAATGAAGCTCATACACACACACACACACACACACACACACACACACAAAAGTGACAGCGAAAGAGGGGGGGAGGTCTATTGAAGCGCTGCGAAGGGAAAGACGATATACTACCAGCGATATTATACCTGAGTATAACTTGGTCCGGTGTCTTGCGGCGAGTCCCCCCCCCCCTCGCCGTCATCGTGTTTGTTGGGCTTGTCCCGGCTTTTTAAGATTATAAGGCTCTTTATGTTCCGACATAATGAGCGAATAATGCAGGGCGATCGAGAAAAATGACTCTTATACCTATACATAAAGGGCGATCCGGCTATTTGTAATTCAGGCACCTCCGACACACTCTCTCTTTCTTTCGCTCTCTCTTTCTCTCTCTCTCTCCCTCTCTCTCTCTCTCTCTCTCTCTCTCTCTCTCTCTCTCTCTCTCTCTCACACACTCTTTCAAGGACAATGGGAGAGGGGCCCTGTATTCCTCTTGCAGTCGTCGCCTCACCCGGTGGGACTCGACCGAAATTTTAAGGAATGCCCGCGGGATTTCCTCTCGCCAGAGGACAGAAGACTGACGGATGATCGATCGCGGGCTGTTTATCCGCGCCCCTCCCCCGCTACCCATCACAATACTCGACACCTACTTCTAGTCCACCTGCACATATTACGGGGTGGACAGATTGCGCGATAATAAGCGCATCTCTTTAATTCCTGGAACATCTCATTCGGAGATATATATATATATATATATATATATATATATATATATATATATATATATATGTAAGGAGCATCATTGCTGGCGTTCTGGTAAATCTGATTCTCAGGAATTTTCTGAATAAAAATCTACATAACTATATATATATATATATATATATATATATATATATATATATATATATATATATACATGTACGAATTTAAAGATCCTTGATTACGCCGCGATGCTAAATTAAACATGACTTTTCTTTTCTTTGCTTTTCTTTCTTTTTTTCATGCAAAAGATAACGGATTTTCCACTGGCATTGTACGATGCGTTCACTTATATACACACGCGCGCTTCTTCCTCTGATGACTGCTGAGGATATAAATCATTCCTCTGGTTCATGTATATATATATATATATATATATATATATATATATATATATACATATATATACACGCATAGAAGATTTATAGGAAGATTTTACATTATCAAGTATTTATTATAGATAATCGTGATGGAAGACAAATTAAGTGTAAAAAAATATGTCCGACATGCTGAGTGAGTAATTGAAGATCGCACGTTGAGATTAAAACAATATTGTTACTATGTTGTAGATGGAAATAACAGTAGTTTCTTTAAATTTATATATATATATATATATATATATATATATATTTATTTATTTATTTATTTAATTATTTATTTATTTATTTATTCTATAAAAGTTGTCACTTTTTTAATGAAACTTTTATATATTTAATCGCAGAAAAATATCTGAATTTATAGGTATAACATCTGTTTTTACGTATAGATTTATTTCTGTAGATTTTAATAATATCAAGATTTTTTCTGCTCTAAAACAGAAATAAATTCAATGCTAATCATTAGTAAGACTAGCCCTTATAATATTAAAATTAAAATAAAGAGATAAAGTTCAAAATTAGGAAAATAAATTCGTTGATAGCAGATTAATTCATTGATACTTAATTATATCCTTTTCAAATTGTTGATCCTACCAATCTCATTATTCTTACGATTAATCGATATATATTTCCATTACCGCGGTATTATAGAGTGAGTTTTATTATTTAAGAATTTCTAAATATATTAATTTTTATAATTCTTGTTTATTTTTAAGTAATCGTAATACAATCGTTCTATTATATTAGAATTATTGATATTGTTTAAAAAAATTGTAGAATTACATTTGACATTTTGAACAAGTAATATTTGGTTTAATTATGTTTTTCGACATTCATGGCACAAAGCATAAATTTTGAGAAATATGTACTTTTATATGAAAAAAGAGTAAAATTTTCACCTTTTTTTAACTAACATTTCACATTTATATTAAAAAAAAATTAAGAAAAAATCAAGAAAGATTAATACAACTGTTTATTTGTCATAGAATAAAATTTTGTCAATTAAGAATTAAGAATAATTAAAAATCATTTAACTTTATTTTTTAAATTTTATTGATTCCTCATCACTACTTATATCGCTATTTTATCCCTTAAATTTGCAACAATCTGAAAATATTAACAAACCACAAGTATATTGAGAAATTAAAGGATCGTGATCTCATAAGGCAGCCGATTATATATGGCTTGTAAAAACCAAAAAAAAAAAAAAAAATACGAACAATAATTATCCGAATAACGGCTGCAACCGTTAAAATGCAATTTTCTTCTCCTGTTTAACAACGAGCATTACATATAAGGTGAACCTAACTACGAAGGCGTATATGAAGATATTGGAAATTTAGCATAAATTAGCTTTAACAATATGAAATGTATACCAATGAATTAGGCCTAGTTTAAAGCACGTATGTTTTATGCAATTAAATATGTTTTCTAAACTAATGCACGATGAACTCGACTAATTATGATTTGTTTTTTTTGCCGTATAGCAAATCATAAATACTTTAAAATTGCACGCATTTGTTAGTTGTAGGGACGCATTGTTAGTTGTTGGGCATGTAGCAATTTTTCATATATTATATAATATACACGCAAAGTCCTCTTCGAAGCCAAGCTGGACGGTCGCTTAAGACGTTGACGAACCGACAAACGAACCGTCATTGAAAGAAGCAAAAATAAAACAAAAACAAAAAAAAAAAAAAAAAAAAAAAACCCAATTCCACCGGAAACCACCCAATCGACATCCGTAAGATACGGTTAGAGGGCAGGGGATGCCGAACCAATGGAAATCTCACGTTCGAGATTCCGCATCCCGCGCCGTAACGGTAACGCTCGCAAAAGGGCTCGCCGCGGCGATACGAACGTCCCGCGCCGGCTTCGACTGACTACCGCCACTATTATACCGACCACTGCTGCGCGTCACACTATCTCGGAACGGTAAGAGGCTCCGCGGGCTGTGCGCGGCGCCGCGCCGTTGCATTATATTATACATACATGCATACATATATACATACATGCATATATATATATATATATATATATCGATATAGGATCGTGAGAGACCGTACCGTTATACTCGGACGAATCTGAGCGATCTAGCGCGCGTTGCGCCCGATATAGTTTGGTATATATACATATATATATATATATATATATATATATATATATATATATATATTTCAACTAATTGATTCTGTATTAGACGTTTAATTAACGGTTTCCATATAGTCCATATAAAGATACTTCGTTGCCCGCCGAACGAGAAAGTCTCATTGTCTAACTACTTTAAGTCGGATGCAGATTTCATATATCGTCTACTGAATAGTTACAGCTAAACCGCAGTTGTTTCAAGGGGGCATTAATTAAAACCCAATTCGGCCGAATGTAAAGCAAATGGAAGGGCGCCTGTTTAAGATAGAAATTCACAATATCGCTCACGATAGCGGAATGCTTAACCAACGAAGCCAATGAGTTGGAATGCAGCGTGTGATGTTTACGAAAAAATAAAGGTAAATTAACACACACACACACACACACACACACACACACACACACAATAAAATTCACATGTGTTGCAGTCCATTAGGTACTCACAAATCATATCTAACTCGAATATACCAGAATGTACTTTTTTGTCTATAAAGATAGATAAAAGAGGCTATCGCTGATTGTTTATGTAACAATTACGCCATATTTTCTATCTACGTAATAACGTTCAAACTATTAGCATAACTATATATATATGTAATATATATATATATATATATATATATATATATATATATATATATATATATATATAACTACACATCCCTGAACGGTATTGCTTTAAAATAACCGTAATCGGTTGTGCATATATATATATATATATATATATATATATATATATATATATATATATATGGCGCGAAAACTATCCGAGAGCTGATTGCGATTTACGACCGCTGCGCATGTAGTTTTCGTCTCGTCGTTTCGCGCGGCCGACCCTTTCTCTCTCTCTCTCTCTCTCTCTCTCTCTCTCTCTCTCTCTCTCTTATCTCTTTCTCTCTCTCTTTCTTTATTATATATATATATATATATATATATATATATATATATATCAAATCATTTTTGCGTTCCTATATATAACAGTATTGCGGGAGTGTGTGCGATGAAAAGTAAATGCGAAGTATCCACGTGCAATAAAACGTTGAATCTATGTATGTATGTATGTATGTATGTATGTATGTATGTATATATATATATATATATATATATATATATATATATATAATACTTAATGGTGTACTTAATGATTTTAATTAAGTATGCACCAACACGTCAACTGAAGATAATTAACCTATACGCGTGATATATATATATATATATATATATATATATATATATATATATATACACTATATATACGTATACATGATGTATTTACATGTGACCGTGGTCGGATATATAATAACATTTAAGAGTTTAAAAAGATGTACGAAAAGAGCTACCAGCGCATTACATAGGAAGAATGTTGACGAAGAGAGGGCAAAACAAGGCGTAAAGCTCGCATGTATATATATATATATATATATATATATATATATATATATATAACATATATAAAATAGAGAAGAAGAGAGTGTAAAACAAGGTAAATACGAAAGATGAGTCGATAAACGGGGAAAAACAAGAGGCGCGTGCTTAGAGAAAAAGAGAAAAAAAGGACGCGGAAAAAACGAGACGGTGCGTAGCGGGCCGAGCGAACATAGTAAAATAAAGTTCAGTTTTTGTCTATAGGAAAGAATTGAAATGAAGTATGAGCACTAGGAACCGCTACTTATATATATATATATATATATATATATATATATATATATATATATATCCACACCTTCACTACTTGTCCCGATGGGCGTATATTATATGTAATCACTTCCGCGTACACCCTTGTGCTAAATCCCCTTTGAACTTGCTGCCGTTGTTCTACTCGAGTGTGCGACGATTTTATCGTATATCTATATATATATATATATATATATATATATAGCGCACATATCTATATCTCTACACATGCGCGTTCACCAGGGGCCAGAGTTGACACACCCCCCGGGGAGGCCGTCGTGTTCAAGCGCGTGCGCGCGCGACTCGACCCTACCCCCTCGCTTCGACGTCGAGGAATTCAAATACGATTCGCCGGTCGTACGAGTGGGGCGGGCAGGGTTGGCGGGGGGAGGGGGCTGAGCGCACTTTGAATATTACGCGCGAATTCAATACGCCCGATGTCGGCCCAATGCGACGACGAGTGGCTGGCGCCGAAATGGAACGGCCGCTCCATCCACTGTGCCTTCTTACCCCGGTGCATTTCCGAATCGCGTATATGCGTAAACACGTCCAAGGGGCATTTTTCGACGGTGCCGCGATGTACGAGCCTTCGGACGGCTTGCGTGTATCGGCATTTCCGATCTTCTCGCTCGAACGATTCTGTACCCCCGCCGACCCATCTGGACGGGCTATCGTAGAATGTACGGGCTTCCTGCAAGTGTGTGCTACGTCAACCCCACGGCGATTCGGGTGAATAATAATAGAATATTGGATTTTAGCCGGGATTCGAAAGCTGGAGACCAATCGTGAAAGAAGGTTCGATTGGATTGTAGTTGCTCGTTACCGGTTTCTTTCGGCGAACTATTTGTTTTCCTTACATATTAACAGAGTTCAGGTGTATAATTGATTAGTTGCACAGTGGTTAAAAAAATTTCACCGATTTTTCTAATAACAGAAACCGCAGAATTATGCGATTTGTGTTTTATACAATCCTCTTTTCGAATTTTTTCTTTTATATTTTGTAATTTTTTTTACACTCTATTTTAATAAAGCATAAAGAGGAGAGTGCACCTGCTGTCGAAAAGTTGCAGCAAAATTAACATGCGTGTAGTTAATTTATATCATCTACAAATTGTTGCCCTCAAAAAGAATCATCGACAACATTATTTCCATTAAATTAAAATATATATATATATATATATATATATATATATATAGATTGAAGTTTATTTAAACATTTTTTTTTTCATCGCGACTGTTATATTGAGATTTTGAACATGGGGTATGTTGGAGGGGTGGCGGCGAATTTGTGGGGTTGGTGGACTTGCTTTGGATTATAGACTCTACAGGAATTGGCTTTTCTACAGTTGTTATCATTAACACGATCGAATTTCGAGAACAGCGATGCAAAAGATAAAGTACGTAATTTATTTTAGTTTATTAAATGCATAAGTGAAATAAATGAAAAAGATGAACAATTTGCACTCAAGTTTGGTTAAAAAACAATTCTCTTATTATTTTCTACAAGTTCGCATATTCACATGTTGTTCGCAATTTTAGGTTAATTAACGGCAATCGTGTTGCTCCGCTTACGGGAGGCTCCAACAATCGAACCTGCATATTCATCCGTGCAGCTACCGAGCTTGTTTACAGCGAGGTCCAAGGTCACTGAGCAAACGAGCCAACATTTTCTCTGAAATTTAATTTTCAAAAGGGAACATCGCCGTCGGGAATTCTCGTATAATACTATTTTATACATACGTGTAAGACCAAAATAACATCGCTTAAGGGTAATTCGCCGTGGGCCATGCTTTCTTAAACATGTATGAACGAAGCGAGGAAATTTTGTACTCGTAGGAAACTGCTATTTTACTTGCTCCGTCTTACAAGGTAGAGGTTTTTGTGTGATGCAGTATGTTTTTGATTAAAAAAGTATTTCGTAAAAGAAAAAACCAGACTTATTTTACGATTCAATGGTGGTATTTGTTACGCTTAAATACGAAATAGTCTATCAATTGTCCACCAATTTCAACAAATATCTTCAAAAATTAAATAAATATCTTCCAAAAATTCCTGATATTATAGACCTCTAAATGACCTCTAAAATTTTTCAACAACGATTCAATGCCAGTTCTTTATGGATGCATCGTATTGAAAAATCATATTTTTCTTTGTCACACATTTAAATTATTAGAAAAAGGCACCAAAAATTACAGACGGAGTCTTTGTTATTATATCGGAAAGCATAAACTAAATGCTTTCAAAATTATTATAATATGGCAGCAAAGTGTACCAAAATGAAGAGAGAAAACAAATGTTTAGATTAAGGAAGCATTTATTAAACAGGACAATCTTGCTTTTATCAAATAAAATTCTCATTTTGTATAAGAATGTAACACATTATTAATTTAATAAGTAATTTTTGAATATTTTTTTTAATGAAAATTTAGTACTAAATTTATAATGATTCTAAATCTAATGATTTAATAAAAAAAGCAGGCTTCTTTTAAAAATAAAAGATAAACTTGAAGAAAAAAATTTAGTCAAGAGTTTACTGTAAAAAAATTAATTTTTCTACTATCCAAAATTTTTCTAATTTTGCTCACATAATTATAGCAAAGCATGTATGATAAAATTTAATAAAAATTTCATGAACATGCCCAACATTGAAGTATTCACTTATTAAATGACATATGTTATAATATTATGTTACCGAAGTCTATAATAACGATCCACAATTTAAATCCACCCATAAAGACATCAAATTTCGTGTAGATATTATAAGCTATGTATACTTGAAACAAGAGTAATCGCAAATTTTTATTTAATGATTAATTTAACTTAGCAGAGAAAAAGCATTACATCCGTCTCGAGTTTTAAATCAAAAGACGATTTTCCGACAATGTAATATTATGATTTAAAAATAAAAAGTCAGCTGACGCGCGTCTTTTTCCTTCATTCTTAACTTATCCGACGAAGGGATAATTGTTATTAGTCAACGATAACTCAAACTTGTTGAACCACAAAAAGTGCAACGTGTATATATATATATATATATATATATATATATATATATATATATATATATATACACATAAAGAGAGCCTGCACGCACGTATTTTGAAGCGAATATACACAATTAAAGTGCGCTATTAAGTATCTCAAATAAAAAGCGAAGCCCAAGATTTTCCATCCGCGCCGGCTGTTTTATAAATTGTGCCCATGAGGCCGTCAAATGTTAGTATCAAGTATTGCTATATATATAAACTCTTTGAAATCATTCCATACCTTTGATTTTCTTATGAACGATTTGCGAGACGTATCGGACGCTTATCTGAACTGGAATTTCCCCTTGAAAAGTGACTGAGGGAGTGAGAGAGAGAGAGAGACAGAGACAGAGAAATACAGAGAGAGAGACAGAGAGAGAGAGAGAAAGAGAGGGGCAGAGAGAGAGAGAGAGAGAGAGAGAGAGAGAGAGAGAGAGAGAGAGAGAGGGAAGAGAAACGGTTGGGAGTCTCATCGTCACGCGAAAATATTTATGTATCCTCCGTCTCACGCTCTCTTCCGTGTAGCTTATATAAATGAGCAAAAACTATATTGACCCTCCTATCCTCTCTCTCTCTCTCTCTCTCTCTCTCTCTCTCTCTCTCTTTCTCTCTTTCCATACGACACACACCTATATACGCTTGAATTTATCAAAATCGCCCTTTATAAAAGCACTGCAATGTATATAACATAAGATGCACGAGGCAATAAATATATTTTTAAGCCGGAGGTGCGAGTTTATAGTATTTCTGGTGGGACTTTTTAGTTACTGATAATGAGTCTATTTCCTTATATGTTATTTTATTCCTTGGATATTTTAAACTTTTTTCTCGACGCCACATGAAGTACAAGTAAACTGTGCTTGCTGAAAGTAGGGAAAAGGATAATCCGCAATAATTGCAACTCAAGACATAAAAAAGACAATACTGCTGTTTTCACCGATCGTTAGTTTCACGAAAAAAAGTATAGTTGAGGATATCAAAATGCCGCGTATTTACTATTTTATATGAACATTTTTCGATAAGAAAATGGAGGACTGTTTCAAATTTGTTCGAGCAAAATTAACATGATTGTCTTGTATCGATATGCAGCAATTGATGAAACGCGAATCCATCGTTGAACGCCAAGTAAAAATCAAAAATATCATCATCGGGAGTGGCCAATAGATGGCAAAAGACATTCAAAGTCATCAAAAAGGCAATCATCAAAAGTCAATCATCAAATGTCAATGGGATTTTGTACATTGACTACTTTGAAGAATGCCAAATCATGAACACTGATCATTACATTAAATTATTCTTCTACAAGTACATAGAAATGGAAAATTAAAATGGATGAAGTTTCCAATTGTTTCACCATCCACGGATATTCTACATCTGGTCTACGGTGACCACCGACTATTTTTGAACCTTAACATAATGCTCTGGCAAAAAGAGGTTTATCTCAAATAAAGCAGTGATTAATGAAATGTAAGTCTTTTTTGATAACAAAGAGGAGTTCTTCAACAATAGGGTATAGAGAACTTAGAGGAACACTGAACTGCATCTATTACTTGTCACAGAATATGTACATTGATAAATAAGTTGGATTTTGATCGAAGTATATGCTTTAATTAGTTAGTTTCAGAAGCTAAAACTTACATTTTGTAGGTAGTATAATATTTAAGAAAGCCATACAACCTTTTGAGCAGAGTGTACATAATCTTTAAGACAGACTAGCTGGTTTTCAAATCAAATGTCATACAAATTCAAAGAACTAATATGTAATAGATACCCATGCGCGTCCTATATGTTTTTAGATGCTAAATTGCAATCCTCCAGTTTTCTATCATGTCGCCATTTTTGTATAAACCTTAACACAGTATGGTGAATTGATATTGAATGTGTATGTGAATTTGGTATATGTGGGTTTGAAGTTTATGGGATTTGTGGTTGGTGGGACTTGTGGTTTCTAGCATTGGGGCTTGTGGTAGTTTACAAATGATGTTCCTTTGGTGTTTTTTGATTCGTTGTTGGAGAGTTTGTTGCAAATGCAGAGAGCGTCTAACGAACAGTGGGAAAATACTTAATGGACTTTCATCCCAAAAAACATATAGGAACAACATGGTTCTATCTGTAATTCGTATTTACGATTTGTGACCCGGTCTAATGAAGATATATATATTCGATTTTCTAACCTGTTCAATTAAAGTTATTAATAGAACAAGTTGTATGTAAGGGTGGATTTCTCAATATTTAAATCAACTGACCATAGGAGTCGCTTCATCCCTCTAAATCAATACCAATATACTATAGTTTCAGGAATTTTCAAAAATTCAAATTTAAAAGAATATCTATGCAATAAAAATCTTCCATTTCTCAACGTTGTACATAGTATGACAGTAGAAACTAAAAATCGTCCGATACCTTCATGGAATGCCGACGGTAATGAAAAACGCTCGCGGTTTTTCTGTATACCGACGCGAGAAACTACACGGCCGATACGCAGAAATGAGATTTTCTTCGCGAGAGGTTTGCTTAAACTAGATCTTCTAAAACCTTTAATAATAATAAAAAGAACAAAGAAAGAGGATAAAAAAAGAAATGTCAACGACGCAATTACAAAGCGAGGGAGAATGGAGTGGGGGATATAGAGCGCGCCGACAATGCGAAACGGCGCGGCGCACGAAAACTGCGCGCTTTAGCAGCCGCGTATTATAAACCTCCCTCCGCCTCCCCTCTGTCTCTCATTCCTCAAACGAAATTCCACGGCAGCAATGTGCTATACATAGCCGTAAGCAGGATAATTTAGCTCGCGGGTGAGAGAGGGAGGGCGTGCGGGAGGTACGGAGAGAGGGAGAGCGGGACGGAGTGACGGCGAGGGGAAGGGAAAAGGAGAAACGGCCGCGTCGCTCGCGGGCGACGTACTCGCGGGGCCGCGGATCTCAAGGCCGCCGGGGTCCGGTCCCGCGCGCTTATACTCACGCTCCCCTCCCCCTCCCAACTCCCCCAGGGAGGGCTCTGCACGCGCGCTTCCGCGAGCCGTCGCTGCCGCCGCCGCTGCATGCGCTGCCTTCCGGAGCATCGGCGAGGCGGTACGGTAGGCGCGCGCGCGAGCGGTGACGGTCAACGTGCATAATATATATATATATATATTATATATATATATATATATATATATATATATATATATATATTGAGGTATAGAACAACATTTTTCCCGATACATGTGCGCGCCGGGGCAGCATCGGACAACGAGCGCACAGTCGCAGGAGTCTCGCGGTTCCGATGCGCCTTTCGCTGTTTTACTCCGCGCGTCCTGTGCTCCCCCTCCTCTTACTTCTTGACCGTATACCCCTCCCCCGACGTATATATATATATATATATATACACTTACATACATACATACATATATAGATGTATGTATGTATGTGGCTCCCACGGTCGAGTGCTTTTGCGGAGAGCCCCGTTCGATTTTTTGCCTATTATTTTCAATAAGACAGAGGGGAGGATGAGAGGTAAGGAGAGCAAGCATTGTTACTCTTCACTTCTATCCTCGCTTCTATCCTTCCGGTCTTCTTAACTTGTTAGCCGGATACTTTTACGATTTCGACACGCTGTGGAGTAGTTATTCTTGACTTGCTGCTTTTAATGCTGTTTCAACTCTTCGATTCATTTTGATTGCTTCCCCGATATCTGTATCGCACTCATTCTGTCTTTCTAATGTTGAGTAATTTATTATTAAATAAAAACTAATAATATTAACACCATTAAATTCAGTGAATTTGATGAAATTTCGACAGTCAAAGAAGATTATCGAATGTATCACTAAATAAAACTGTTTTATTTCAAAAAATCGTTTTATTGAAAAGTGGGAAGTAAATATTATTCATTTCCATTTAATAATTTTTTTATTCAATGAAATAAGACATCGGCTTTTCTGGTATATGTACGCACGATTATGTCGTCCAATTCTAGCTTCTGTAATATAATATAAATATCAAATGGATTCTTTGGCTTGTATCTGGTAAAAACCGAAACGATGCAATAAGCATATTTCAGTTTAACAGTAGCAAATAACATTCTGCCGACATATATAGTCTTCACCAGTTTTTATTTAAAAATAAATTTTCAAATAATAATATCTACTATATTTTGAATGTGAACCAGTGGAAATTAAAACATTGTTGATGTGAAAAAATTTGTGATGTGAAAAAATCTTCTCTTGCTCTGAGTTGTGCCAAACAGAAATCTAACATACTGGGTATCATAAGTTCCCACTATTATCTAAAAGTTAACACCAGTATAGTTTCTTTGTCATATTTCCTACAAATTGATCTATGTTTTGTGTTAGCTTATTGTCAGCTACAACAAAATTTTATAATGTGTGTTATATCGATGTATCAGTTTTTGTCCCGATAACATAATATTTCGAGAGACAGCTCAGGAACGTCATTTTTTTCTTTATAAATATCTATGATGAAAATCTTTGTTTTAATATAAATTGAAAAAAAATAATTGATACAATTCACAAATAGTGTTTTTGGTGTGAGTGGCACACGCGTTAGTGCCAAGAAAGTTCCGAAATAATGAAACAAATGAATTGCTTAAATAAAATTAATACTGCATTTTCAAAAAGTTATCAAATGGACTAAGTATCAATAAAATCAACAATTGGTAAATCCCGCTTACAAGACAATGAAAATCATACGAAGACTTGGACGTTATACACCATACCTGCTGAAGTAGAGAGATGTGAAAAGTCGTTTATTGTCGTACATGACGATAGCTGAAATCCTTATGTAGCAAACAAATTCATGCATAAAAATTTCAATGGCTGATGAAAAATGGATTAATTACGATAATACGCAGACATTGCTCTTGAAGTACGTCAGGTAGACTTTCTTCATCGGTTTTAAATGAAATGTCCAAAGCTGGAACTACAATCACCCGAAACTATTATCTGGGATTATTATCGACTGCAGTTTTATGAAGAATTAATTTTATCCCATTACAAGGATACGCTCTATGTTGTTAAACGAATTAGAATCTATATCTAGAAAGACAGTGGACCATTCTAATCCGTCCATTATATATTAAATATATCGCCACATCGAATTTTTATTTGCTTCCTTTGTTGGACTCGGCTATTTCTGAAAAAATCTTCGATTCTTGCGAAAATGACAACAAGTGACACTAAAATTAGATTAAGATAAATGATCTGAAGTTTTTCTATAATTGGGAACTATCTGTGCCTGGAATAAGAGGATTAGGGCCATTACTGCACATGAATCATACTTTGAGTAAAGTAAAACAGATTCTGAAATTGTTAATAGGCACAAGATACTTTATTCAGATGTTTATGTTGATGGGATTAACGATTTCAAACTTTACATTAATTAATGATTACAGACTTGCACGTAGCAATTATAGTTGAGAGAATTTCTTAGTTTCTTACTAAAAAATCTAAATTTTTTAGTGTTGTGTAGACGTGGTGGAGCTCATTCTTTTTAAACTTTGGAACCATTTGGTTCTAATATAATATAATATATAATAATATAATAACACACATCATTATAGTGATGTAAATTCAATGGAAAATATCAGGTATTGAATTAATCTAATATAGTAGCATACTAATCCTCCAAGACGAAAACCTATTATTCCAAAATTTCTTGTTTGTATGGGCCCCTCATAACTCTTTAAATAGGGGGGGGGTGATATTGCTTACTCATGCCATCTTCGTAGGATCGATTTGGATGAAAGATGGTTCTTCGATAACGAAAAAGTGGAGGCTATAATTTCTGACCTTGATAAAGATGATCGCATTTTTAAAGAATAAAAAATGGCTCTTTATTCGATTGGATGATTGTGTAAGTATTCCTATTTCTGCTAAAGCCATGATGTTTGTATCTGATTCTAGACACTAATTTGATACAGTTACTTAATTAGAGTATTTTTATCAAAGGATTAAATAATTTTTCATAGCTTGATTTATTATATATATCCAACAAAAGCAGATCATCAGTTACGTATGATCCATTCTGATCCAAATTAATTAATGTACCCCTAGTTCTATTACCTAAATGAACTCTGTAAATTTTTAGAATCTAAAATTGTCCGATTCCCAAGATCTATTACTTTCTTACGCCTAATTACTATATTTTTACAACTAATAAAATCACATACACCGTGTACCAAAAAAAAACTTCTCAGCGTTACTAATTACTATCGAATGTGTCGTAAAATTCAATAAGAGCGCTTATTATTTAGCAGAGATGGATATGAACAAGACGAACAGAGATCTTAGATACTATGTTTATAGCGGTCTGTGATCCAAAAATCGGGATCTGAACTAATGCAGTAAAAACAAGACATAGTCAAAAACAAACACCCACCTATAGTGCATCGTCGCTGCTTCTTCAACGGTGATCTCCGCCCTTCCGTTGTTGTTCGGAACGATGAGTATTGACACTGATGACTACGAATTGGTAAAGCTCAAAAATTATTTTTGGAATGTAGTATATAATATGTCAGAATTTATTCAATGAATACTCGTGCTGTTTGCATCGTATTCGAAGAAAGAATAACATTTGAAGCAAAATATTCTAATAATCTATGTCTGCAAATAATTAGTTTCTCAGTTATTTTTAACTGAGCTTAGCCATAATTTAGAGGGTTCTTCTTATTCTTGTTAACGCTGGATTCGTTTAAAAAATGGCAATTCAAAAAGAAAACAAGACTTAATGAACCTATATCGGCACATTTATAATTTCTTTGTTATTGGACATTAATGGACAGTCATTCACTAAGACGAATTAATTTGATAGCACTTCAATTTACAATAACATGGGTATTATATTTTTGGTGATATTGAGATTTCAGGACGTAGAAATTTTCATGAAAAAAGTTCTATGACGACACGTGTACCTAATTTCTATAGGAAAAATATATGTATTTGTATGTAAAAAATTACTATATGTTTAGAATGTGAAAGCGCTAGATGCTAAAACTTTGTAGGGCTTATTTGCAGATAATTGGATATACCTCTTTCAGTTTGAATCGAATCTATCATCCAAATATCACGGCATCTCCTTATTATTAGCTTTAAATCATCAATGACAAACACCTTTTTTAAATTCGATGAAATATACTTACATTTAGTTTTCATTCGTTTTGTTTGTCATTTTTCAAATTAATTTGAATACATTATTTGTATTTCTGAAAAGCAACGTAATTGATTTTTTTTTAAATTAATTTATATATAGAATTATATATAAGAATATTCTTTTTATATACAACAATTTTGTTTTTCAATTCATTCATAGGTGGATGGATGCTCGAATTATAGGTGTTATATTTGAAATATGAGACATTTTCGTATGTTATAAATTTTAATTCATTTATTCGATTGTCTTGATAACATTCTGTAATAGTGATATATAGAATTTAAGTACATTTATAGTTCATAGTACTTTCAGTAGTTTTACAGTATTGATTACTTTCTGTCTCTGTTTCTCTCTCGTTTGAATAATATATGTATTTCGTTTAAATAAATTAATATTTATTCAGGTAAAACAGTGTTAGTAAAAGTTGATATGGAAAAATGCTAAAGTTTTAAATGTATGTATTAAGGTAAATAATGATTGCGTTGAATTAAAATATCATTAGCCCTAAGCGCTTTTCAATACAAATTAAAATACTGTAATCTTGACCTCCTTCGACATAATGAATTGTTCATTAATAAATCCCAATTCATTTGTATTTAATGAATGAAAATAATCATAAAAGCATATATTATTATGAAAACTAATTTTATACTACAGCTATAATATTTTACAGATAACCATATTTGGGCCAGCTGTTTTAATAAAACGACACACATATCTACATCCTGATACGATACACAGATACATAAATATTTGCAAGCTCTGGAGCGCAGTATTGAGAAGCATTAGACGAGGTAGTAGACATTTTTTTTGCTACAGATGACGACGAAACTATGGAAAAAAAAATTTCGTAATAGCAGAATGTATTAAATAATAAGCTATGCCGAACAATCGCGAATGAAAGGAACAAGAATAAATCCTCGTCACTGTTGGCTAATAGTTTGATGTCAGGTAGGTGGAGGAAGAGAACGAAGAAGAATCGATGTTTTTATGTTCGTATACATATCAAGCGAGCGCTGCAAAGTCACGTCAATGAAATAGAAGTTAAACGCTGCAGGCCTGCACCTGTACTTTTACAAAATATAGTTGTTTTGCGAATGTTAATCACTTATTTAGGATTATAATTGTATTTGACCATCTATATTAGTGATTTAACTTTCTAAGAATGTTGCTAACGATATTTTATTTTTCCAAACAATTTTTGTTATAATTGATTTATAGTCAGTTTTTTCTATTTATTTATATAAGATAGTAGCGTTCACGACAATTTTTGAAAGCAGTCGATTAAATGGAGAACATATTAATTAAGAAAAAAATAGAAAAAGTTAATTATATTCCGTAAGACATTTCATTAGTTTTTCTATGTAATTTAATTGCTGTCCGATATTTCGAAATATTTATTTACCGCGCATTCTCCTTAATTTTACAAAAAAAGATAATTATTCAAATTCATATTCTGCCAAGAAACTATTATTATTTTATTATTATTGATATCTTATTTCGTATACTCACAGGTCTGACCAGCGTATTATTATAGAATCAAAATGTTTCCTAAAATAATTACTCGTAGATTGGCAAATGATTAATAATTGCCCGCTTTGATCCCGATAAAAATCAAGAAGTCAGCCGTGATTCTGCAGATTTCTTTTAGATATAGAAGCCACATTGCCAGGCATCGCCGTCAAGCCGAAGATTGCGAGGGCCTTGTCCCGTAATGCGCCGTGACCTCTGACCTCCGCGTTCGATTTGCCCGCACGCCACCGATCGTCCAACGAACATTACGACGGCCGAACACGCCGTGGACGATACGAGGGAATCGCTATTAAAGCGCTATAATTTAAATTGTATCGCTGTTAACGACGGCGGTCGAGCATTCTTTGGGGGGGGAGGGGGGGGGACTAAGCGATACAGGGATTAGAAACGAAATGGGCGGCTACGACGGCGTACGTACATGACGAGATTCCAAATAGACGCGCGTCTCCGTGGCACCGAAGGATGCCCGGAGCCGGTCGCGAGTTCGATTTTTCGTTTTGTCCACCCAAAGAATTGCATCCGGATTCCGGCAATTAATCCCCCCGCCGCCCTTCCTCGTGGAGCGCTCTAACAGCGTCGCCTTCGTGCTCCCCGAGTATTCTCGTTCACCCCACTCGCGACTTTTCTATATATATATATATATATATATATATATATATATATATATATATATATATATAATATATATACGATTTTCCGTGACTCTTCAGTTCCTCTCCGCGGCCTCTGCGTGAATACGGCACGAAAAGGCTAAGCGAGAGGGGGGAGAGGGATGGAGAGAAGAAAGAACGAGGAGGAGGATAGGCCAACCGAGGTAAAGAGGAGGGACGATGAAGCGAGAGAAGCGATCGCCGGAGCCTGATTTTATCACGGATCGCTGGGGCTCTCGGCCCCGGTGCGCTTCTCTCCTCATCCGCGCGCACTCTCCACGTGTGTGCGTCGCGCTCGTATGTGCGAGACGCGATCGACCGCATCCTCATCGCGGCTTTTCCAGTTTCGTTCGGTTTTTCGAGCAGCGAGCGGCCCACCGTCCGCCGCGACGCAATATAAAAGTCCGATAAGGTCTTGTACTCCCTCCTCTCTCTCTCTCTCTCTCTCTCTCTCTCTCTCTCTCTCTCTTTATCCGGACTGCACGTAGGTATGCGGAACCCGGAAATAATCCTTTTTATAGGGTATACGTCTGTACACGTGCGCGCACGCGAACGAGCGAACGAGCGAGCGAGCGGGGCGTCAAAAAATTTAGGCGCGCGCATCTCCTCGGGGCGCACGCGCACTCTATCGGCGTTGCGTTCGCGAATTTTTAGTGTATATATATATATATGGGCGAACTGTGCATGCAGCGGAAGATAGCGCAACTTCTCGTTATTACGTTATGGCACGTTATTTCGGTTATCCTTCGGTGATCGGAGATTCAGTTTTTTACTTTTTTTTTGTTTAAGTGCTGCGAAATATTTTGTTTTCACGCGCTCGTAGGCGCTGGAGGCCTTTTAGCGCGAAGTCGACGGATGGGTCGTTATTAATTCTTGGCATTTTCAGGCAGGTCGGTTTATCAAGGGCTTATATTCGCTGTGTGTGTGTGTGTGTGTGCGCGCGCGCTTGTGTGTGTGGTTTCGATCAGATTGAGGTCGGGGCTCTCGTCGAGGGTGAATAACGAGCTTCATAAATTATCCTTAGTCGTAGATTTCTTGAGCGCGATACTTAACGAAAAAAGAAAAAGAATAGATGGTTTACGAGGGTAGGTCAATAAATCGTATAAAAAAATAATATTTTTGATCTTCATTTTTTTTTTTATTTTTTAACATAATTTCATATTAGTTCGGTACATTTTTCTAGATATCCCTCTAATTCTCTTAAACTATCAAAATATAATTTTATAATCTCCTTAAGTATCATTTGCTGGTTTAATGAACTCCTCTTCTGGTATGAATCAACGTTCGACAAGCTACTTATTAAGAGTTAGACATAAAAAAGATTGATGGGGACAAATATGGTGAATACGGTAAATGGTCCACTAGTTCGAACTTTAATACAAGCTCAATTTTGGACATTGAAATGAAAGTGTGCCTGCATTTGTATATGATTTTAATGTGATAAAGGTTTTCTTTCTGTTTAAATAAAGATATCGTTCTCATATAACCGGTTGAATAAGTTATAGTATCCAGCGATTCTTCGGGTCACCATATCTCTGCCGGCTGATTTCATCATCTTCGCCTTTTACAATGCACTGTTTCGACTATTCGGTCAACTTAGCAGTGAACTTGTGATTACTATTTTATCTGTCCATGTTTAAAGGCTACTAATTATACCAGAGGACTCGAAAGATCCACGAAAAGATGGATTTGGCGCATCCATGAATGAGATCCAAACTCAGATTTTGGATTGATCAAATTAAATGAGAGTAAATTTAAAAGCATCGTTGCTTGTTAGGATTCGCTTTTGGCCAGACACCAGATCAGACCAAATCGTTTAGTCAAAGAAACTCCAGCTTTATAGATCCCAGCAGATTTCATTCGATCGAAATAACTACTTCACAGTTTCGTTGAAAATATTTTATTGGAACCTTGCTGAAAATCGTAGATTGAAGGCAATCTTGGATATTATCTTGCTTGAATTTCTTTTTGATCTATAATTATTCATGCAAAGTTGCAGTGACAGTAACTTTATTTCATTATTTCACAATGGCATTCCTCGATCCTTCCACGCCAGTTTGTGAAAATTTATCCATGCCTTATATTCAACTATCCGATATTCAACTATCTTCCAACTTATGTCAACAATTACAAATATTAGCAAATGCAGGAACGACTTCGCCAGGAAATTTGCATAAAAAATTCCGAGCGTTAGGATACGATGATCTGGATTTCATCTATTGAGATTATAACAAGGAAGATAAACCAATTTCGTCAAATTCTACACACCGCTCCATTCATATAGCACGCTATGTAGTTGGGGCAGAACATAGCCTCAATGGAAAAACTATATACCGCGATTGTTTGCGTGGAATCTAAAGTTTTTTGAGAATTCATTGACCTCACAGGTACATTCTAGTGTATTTGGAGTCAGTACCTTACTTAAGTCCTTACGTAATAGTTAATGAAACGAACTTTCTATATATAATTCTAGGACACACACACATACACACCGAAATCCAATTAATATTACCCACAAGTTCCGTATAGCAATCTCCATGGATATTCGTCGAAGTCGAATCTCGGTTAAAATTGACGACGCAAGACTTTTAAATGCCCGCCTACATACCTCCCCTGGCGCAAAACACTCTCGAAACGCCCAAAGATATCCGAGCCCGCTTTTTCCCACCTACCCCCCCCCCTTTCTCGACGCACCTGTACACAAGGAGCGCACCCGATACTTACATACCTACATCCGTCGTACGGAAAAAGAAACGGGGCGGGGTGTGCTGGGGTCGGAGTGGGGTAGGAGGTGGAGGCATTTTTCTATAGAAAACGATCAAGACGCGAGATAGCCGCGCACGCGCCTGTATACACACGTATATGTATATACTGCGAGTTCAACAAATAACTCATGCCCGCGTGATGCAATGTGCATTTTGAATAAATTATGGAAAATGATACGGTTTGTTGACCGCGTGCGCGCACTCGCATATATATATATATATATATATATATATATATATATATATATATAAGCGGATCTTCGAGCGCGCGCGCGAAAGAGTCGCTGAACTCTGCGGAGTCCCTGACTCCTCTCTTCCTATGCATATAGTCCAGCTCTCTTCTATATATATTTATGCGCGCATGCATCAGCTGCAGCGGTGGGTGAACTGTATGTACATCGGCGCTGCTGTAGCGCCATTGCACGGTATACATATAGCTATATGTAGCGTACGTAGTGTACACACGCGCGCGCGTAAAATCTGAGCGTCCTCGTTGCAAATTTAAGCGCAGGCGCCGAGATACCTATAGATATACCATACGCGCGCGGCGGTCAAGCCCTACAGAGACAGTGGACGATTAATATTGCTGCTATATATATATATATATATATATATATATATATATAAATACATCAGAAGAAGGGTGTACGGTCAAGAAGGAAGAGAAGAGGAGGGACGATACGCTGTCGCTCGGTATTTTCCGCATAAATATCGGCGATGGGGGGTCCGATGCTGTGTACATGAACGAAATGATAGCCGATACGTACTACTATATGTTGAGACATCTCGTTTTTTTTTTTAATTTTATTTATTTATTTATTTATTTATTTATTTATACATGTAAATAACCGCAAGACCTACCGCTTCAAAGATTATTTATCGATTTCTGCGTCGAAGAGCATATTTATACAGCATAAGCGCGCAAGGAATTCCCCACTGGTGTTATGCGTGTAATTGTGAATTTATATAGACAAAACGTATATAAAAAAGAATTTTCGCCGACTTTAATCAGTCTATCAGTGGGTGATTTACCGATCTTCCTCCCCATCTTGTACAGCTTGTGCTGCTGTGCCTCTTAATTGCTCTGCAAGGCATTTCTCTCTCTCTCTCTCTATTCTTTTTTCTCGGGATGATGAAACACTTCGCGGGAGGGAGGACGAGAGATGGAGAACGCCCCGAAACACGTGTACGATCGTCCCTTCCGACGCAGAGGTTATATACATATACATATATAAATGCGCACGGGCGCACACTAGTATACACTGGCGTATGTACACAATTACATTTGAGGCTGATACACGCGATGAAAATAATATAGAACCGCGCACCCTCGCGCGCTTCTAATTATTCGATTTGTAATATGCTTATATATCAGCGACTACCGCGGCTTCTCCTACGCACACATTAATTGAATCGTTTAGGATACCTGTATTGGTTTGTTTTGTTTATTATTTTTATCGGGCGCGCATGGGCCCCAGGCATATCGATGTTATTGTATAGCAAGTAAGCAATTTTTCGATTTTTTCGAAAATTTTGAATGTCATAATAATAGTTTTTGCTCGTTTTGACGTGTAAGAAATAGTGCGCAAGTTTTCCATGTCGATGCATTATGATATATATACAGTTGGCCGAAAGCTATATATAGATATACGATCTCTTCTGGTATCACTTCAGACAAGTAAATATATCTAGAAATTTGTAATAAAATTCAAAATCCCTGTCATTGTTAACTTTTACCGAATCTTTTTTTAATAATTATTCCTTTTTCAATCATGCTCATATTTTCAACGCCTTTCCCAATCGACAAAACATTTTTTATGGACGTTTTCTCGTATAGCTTATTTGACTCATTCTGGAATGATTTTTTTATAACTTTTATATTTTCAGAACGGATTAAGGGAAGTGATTATTTCAGTTTAGATAATAAAGAAAAAAAAATGGTATGGGACTAGATCAGATAAGTAACACTGCCCATCAATGGTATTCATTGTGTGCTCGACTTTATATATGCACCTTGAGCAGTCGACTAGAGCATCGCCTACAGCTTGACAACTTCACACGAACGCTTCAAAACGGTTTCAAAGAAGCTTCATATCGATCGCATCTGCTTCTGAAAAGAAATTCACGACGAATCATTTATCACGAATATGAATGAAAACGATTATATCGTTACATCGATTTATTTTTGGTTTCGCCACATTTTGATGGATTCCGATAATTGCTGGCTCGTGAGCTTTCTGTACTGGAACTCCGGAAGATCTTTGTCCCATCATTAGTTACGGATCGTCCCATGAACGTGGGATCAAAATTTACTCTATCCGTGTTCTCGTTTCTAGTCCTGATGAAACTTGAACTGTATCGCAATGAGTCGTGATGCAATTGGTTGAATAAAATATATACGAACATTTTCGTGAGATACGTTGAGTTCGAAAACAATTTCCTTAATTTTGTCGTGATTATCGTTGATTGATCTATTATTTGACTTGTCTCAACAATTAGAGATATATAAAACAGTCAAACGTTTGATTTAAAACACGTGTTCCAATAGTATAATGTACGAACATATACGTACTTCGAGTGGAGAACGTTTTCATGTTTGATCAAGGTAAATAGTTGAAATACTCGAATTCGAGCTGTTCAATCAGTTCAGGATGCTCGAACTTTCGAGAAGGATTGAACTATGTGACCAAGTCCCAGCAAATGCCTTAATTCAGAATTGAAGGTTTGACTCCATTGATAAATTCGATAAAATAGAGAGCAATTATATGTCTTTTTAAGCATTGGCAACAATTCCCAGCTCCACATATTGTCCATTGTGAAATACACAGAGCACTATTGCGATGGACCGATTCAATAAGCTGCAATAATTGAACTATATTTTTGGACATAGTGTGTGGAGCTTGTATACATTTTAAAGTAAAGAAAAAAGTGAAGACCCCTTAAACCTGGATTGTCGTTTCAGATTTACAACCAAGTGTCTAAATCTAATCGCAAGTGTATAATTTCAGATATAACGACCGTGTATCTGAAGTAGAAATAACCGACACTGCCTCGCTTATAAGTCCTCTCCGTAATCCGGAGAGAAAATTCTACTAGGATTCAAAGTCACAACAACTTAGTCTGAACGAGAACCTTTAACTATTATTACGGACATTATTATGGACATAGTATTATGAAATAGTCATCATTATGGATAGTCACCCCAATATACAGAAGGCATGAATAAGTAAGTATACATTTAGCGTGGACAATTTACGTAACAATTATACCGAATGCGTTAATCCTCGGAAGACACTAAGAGGAAGAAAGGTTTTTGATAATTCCAAAGCCGCGTTTTGATATCTTATATCGTTATCTCGCATCTTTATATCCATTAGACGTTTTTTTTTATTCTGTTAGTGAACGTCGCTCTATTTATGATTCCAAATACCGGCGCTAGTCAGCGACGGAGGTCTACGATGTGGTTGTAAACAAAGCACATGTGAATTATTACAGCGGCCGAGACCGAGATTTTAACTCGGATCACCAAGTTACTAGTCCTACGCTCTAGCGATCGAGCCATCGTACGCCTCTGCACGCTGACGTTTAGTGTACAAAACATATCTTTATAAAGACTGATATCATCGCGACACCGCCGCACAAAAAATTAGCTTATTTTCGTTTAAACGTGCGTGTCTACACTCTTCTGTAGAGCGGATAGCCTCGATATGCCCGAGAGAGAGAGAGAGAGAGAGAGAGAGACAGAGACAACAAACCCTGCTCGCGTTAATTTCCATGTAATCTAGGCTGAGATGCGTGCGCCGATCGGCGACGTCAACGACTTCTCTCGCGCACGCTCTAATCTTCCGACGAGCCTGCCCCGGATCCATCTTGCGCCGAGCATCATCCATACAGCAAGAGAAACTCGCGTAACGTTCCAATTACTTGAAATTGCCCCCCTCCCCACCCATTTTTAAAGAGAGCGCGTGTACGACGCCTGTTATCTTCTTCATCCTTTCCCTCCTCCGTCGCACCCTTATATTTTTCCGATGCGTCGTTAGTTGATAATATACGAGCGAGGCTCCCTTTTCCTCCTCTCTCTCTCTCTCTCTCTTTCTCTCTCATTCGCTCGGGCAATACCCACCGCGACAACGATTCCCGGAAAACGAGAGGATCTTCGTGCTATGTGCGCGTGTACTACGCTGTATGTACTATACATCTACACTCATACATACCAATAAGAGTTACATGTATATAACGCGTATCCGCGCACAAAGGCCGATTCCGTGCAGCGCGCCGATCGACGAGGAGTTCGCTCGAGTAGCTGCTTTGTGCGTGTGCGCGCACGTGGTGTGTGTGTGTGTGTGTGCTTATTATAATCCTTACAGCTCTTTAGGACAGGAATTTCAGTGGCAAGTAATAGTCCAGCGAGTGAACGAAGGAGCCAGGGTTTTTAGTTACACCTATATGCGCACACACTCAGAGACACACACACTTTATATATATATATATATATATATATATATATATATATATATATATATAATGTATATACATAAGCGAAAAACATTTGCTTAACTGCTAAAATTTTTATGATCTGCGAGGAGCAGGGGGGGAGGTGTAGAAGAAGAAATGAGCCTTGTTATGTATATGTATATGTATGTATGTATGTACAATGTGTATATGTATAAACAACGCGTGCTCTGCGTAAGCACGGAGAATGTTAATTGTATTACCAGGACTGTAATTAAATTCCATAATTCAGAAAGTGATCCTTGAGACCGGACTACGTTTATTGCGCAGCCGTTGCAAAAACGAAAAACCCAGCCGCACGTCCGCGTTTCGTTGGCTGAAAACGGACGAATCTGTATATCTGCGCGTGTGCGCGAATAATTATGTAATTGACATTTTTATGCGGTTATGGTTTTGTATATACACACGCGGCACTGATAAGATAACGAGAGTTTCAAGTATACAAGAACGAGGAAGTGCGCGTCTACTTATACGGTGGGTAAAGTGATGTCAGAGTGAAAATTAACACTCAGTACCCCCCAGTTGGGTGACGAAGAATTGCACTAGGATTTCCAACAATATATAAGAACAATATATAAGAACAGTATATAAGAATTTACCTGGTAGTCTTGGCAACAAGGAAAAATGCTACTGCAGGTGGTGAATGGACTCGGTGGCCATCAGCTTACACTCTCTATTTTTATTATTTCCCCGACTACCAGATAAATTATGACTATAAATCTAAATCAAAACATCACTAAATTAATCTCTCTTTCAGTATTATAATTGATCAATTGATATATATTCCAAAACTTAGTAATCAAATCTTCCGTAATGGGACGCGGCATTACAACTGTCAGATTCTACTCTACCATCCTCTAAAAAAAAGTGGATCGTGCGACTCTCTCGATTGTTCTACAAATATATATATATATATATATATATATATATATATATATAACTCACCTCGTAATTTATATGCTTGTCAAAATAAAGTTCTAAAACTACCAATAAGGCTAATAACAGAAAGCAATTGCGTAAACGGTATTTTTAGTTGAGTACTAGTAACATAGGTATCTTACAAAAAAAAAACATAATTGTAACTATCTTGAGTCTCTATATAGAGTTTCGCAATAATTTTAAAAGTGCACTTGTATAACACCTTTTTTCCATATTTATATATATATATATATATATATATATATATATATATATATATATATATATATATATATATAAATCACGTGCAAGCTAGAATTTTTTTAGTTAAATCTCTCACTGGCACATCTAGAATGCAACGATCATACAGAGATGTTTGTGCGCGCGCGCGCGTGTGTGTGTACACACTTAAAAACTGGTATAGGGAATAAAGGATTTTTCATTTTTCAGACGCGTCAGATAAGATTATTTGCGACCACGCATCGCATTTCTCTTATACGCATTTGCCAGCAATCCAGTTTAGTTTAACGCGACAGGTTTTTAAAGGATGGTTGTATCCAAGAATATATATATATATATATATATATATATATATATATATATATATATAAATTGCGTTTCAATATACCATATATACAGATGGATAAATTCAAATTTAAAATCCATCGGTTCCATCATAACACGAAGTACTTGTAAACGAGGAAATAACGGCGCTGCATTATCCGTATGAAATGAGTATATAGAATTCTGCAAATTTAATTTAAAAAAGCAGAAGGCATAAGTTCTTGAAAGGAAAAATCGTTTTTTCTTTCTTAAATTTACGCATTGAATTTTCATTCCTATCAGTATTTTCAGTAGTTATGATAATTTTCCATCGACCAAAGTGCGATACAATTCTAAAAGAAGATACGTGCATTAAAAAATGTAAAATAGAAATTTTTTATTTAAGCAGCAGTTGAAAATGATAAACTGGATGGATTATAAATAACCTCTGCAGTTTGAAGGAAGAATCTGCATTTAAAATTTCTCCGATGCAACATATATATATATATATATATATATATATATATATATATATATATATATATATATATAAACACTGAGTCGTTGGATCTCGACACCTCGTCTTCTCGCGCGCGGCGTTAAATTAATTCGACTTATTCGTCAAGATCGAATATTTAACTGTACTTCGTTTACACAATTCCTTTCCTGTCCCATTCGACTAATTTATATTTCGTTACGGCCGATAAAAACGGGAGCTACAATTTCGAAAGTCACGGGGGGGGGGAGAGGGGGGCCGAGGAAATCGACTAGCGCCTAATCGGAAAAGCTTTCGAAAATTTCATCTGTATTTAAATTGACTTCGGCGGCGAAGGTGCCATTGTAATACGAGCAGGCGGATTATAATGTACACGGGAGCTTCGACGATGCTTTTCCCATGCATTTATAATATATTTCGTCGATCATCGATGAACAATATTTAATCGACAACGCTTTATCGCATATACGCATACGTTTCAACGATTTAATATGAGACAATTATGTGAGTTCCATTGTTTTTCATATTTGTTTTAGTAACAACTCGAAATATAATATGTCGACGAACGTGTTCCCTTCTATCTTTCAGCTTCCTGCTGCAATTCCTTTTCACATTTTTCATTGGCTGGCTAACAAAAAGTTTTCGTCGGACAATTTTGAAACCTACAAAAGAATGATTTATTTAAGTAAATTTTCTAACGAAGAAAGAAAGAAATTATTTTAAAAAATCAAATTGCAATAAAAAATAGAAGAAAATTATTTGTAAAGGAAAAATTTATATTAGTATAAATTCAGAAAACTATTTGTAGTAGAATAAAAATATTCACAGATCCTGTTTCCCGTACAATAATGTATATTAAGCAAATATTAAGCTGTATCTGTATAAAGTAATATGCTTTTCAGTCACTTAATTCTATGGTTATTGCCAGCAATAAGAATAGCAAAAATAACAATTAAATTATACATTTAAAAAGATTCGGACACGTAAAAATTGACTCGTATAAATTTAATTGTCAAAAAAATAAAAAGTCATACATTACTTCAAAATATCGAACGTACGTTTCTTATAAATAATTTCCTTAATAAGTACACAGGAGGCGCCGTGGCATGTCGCTGATGAACATAAATAAAATATACGGCTACAGAGAGGTAAAATTTTACCTTACATCCGCGCGCGCATACGTAATTAGCAAAAAAGGACCGAATTTGTAATTATAAATAGCGCGTTTGTCTCGACGATCATTAGCGGAGAAATTGAGTTTGTCAATCCCCCTAGATAAACTGGGCGGGTATTGGGGGCAGGGGGGACGGCTTAATAATCACGGTGACTCCGCTGAAACTCGCCGAGATCGATTATATTATTTATACTTCGTTTATTGGAGAAATTTTCTTGTATTTAATGGGGTGCGTGGGGGGGGGGCTAATACTTCTTTTACGATACACATACAATCGTGTTAGGAGCCTACATGAGAACAAAACGATTGTGAAATATATTCGCTAAACTTGTCCGAAATATAGAATCATAATGATAGAAATAATAATAATAATAATAATAATAATAATAATAATAGAAATAATAATAATGTTAATGGTGCGAGATTCATAAGAAAACAAGAGGGACAAAAGATTCGATTTGGACAGAACTGCATTCAGTTTTAAATGTGAGCCATTCCCATGTATACAATTTATTGTTTAAATTTAAAACTATAGACTTATTAATAACCCTTGGTATACAAATAAAATGAAGCCTGGGAAGAAATCGTGTTTCACTCCCTCCCTCTCTCTCTCTCTCTCTCTCTCTCTCTCTCTCTCTCTCTCTCTCTCTCTTGCGCTCACTCTATCTCTGACTCGCATTGTAATTCGGCTTTATCCGACGCTGCCTCGGGTCCGTGTCGCCGCGAGGGATTCTTTTTATACGAAGAATCGCATCGCCGCGGGTCCGCGGCCGCGTATTATCCCCCCTCCCTTCACCCCCCACCAACCTTTTTTTAGGCCAGCCGCAGCCGTCCGAGAATTAAAATGAGAGAAAAAATAATGAAAAGGTCAGCCGTGCGGGCTTAACTCTTGTGCTGCGCGGCTTTCCTTTTGTCTCTCCCTAGCTCTCACTCACTCTCTCTCTCTCTCTCTCTCTCTCGCTCTGTCCCGACTTGACTCGACTGTATATAACATGTCCTGCGCGGGCAGAAATATGGACGAAAGCGGAGGAACAGAGCTGAAAAGAGGGAGATGAAGAGAACTTTAGAGAGAAAGAGGGAAAAAAAGTATATAAAAATGCACGAAGGGGAGAGGGGCGAGAAGAAGAGGAAGAAGAAGAAGAAGAAGGGATGTGTAGTGGATACACGTATTATATATATATATATATATATATATATATGTATATATATATAGATGAAGGAGGTTTAACGGATTAACGAAGCTCCTTCCAAAAGTCTCATTTGGCAGCAATAGCTATTTTTGTCAATGAAGACACGCTGAATCCCGACCGCATAGTTATATTTCATTCGCTGTCTGCGCAACGTATTGAAAGATAATCGAGCTTGAAAGTCCGATTTTTGCAAGACTCTTGTACAGGGGGGGGGGGAGGGCAAAGCGTCGACGAGTGCAAAAGTACGATTGGAAACGTCTAACCATCGTCCTTCAAAGGATAGTTTTCGAATTCGTTAAATATGCGTGAAATATCTAAAAACATAATGCCGTTCGCGTGACTAAGCTCTCGTAAAACCGGATGCTGTTGAAAAAACGCTATATATGTATATATATATATATATTGTTTACCGTGCTCTTGTACGTTTTCACATACTGTTTTAACCTTTCAAGAAAGAATCGAATCATAAGGCCTATGTACTCATGACAAATATAGAAAAAGTTGGCGAATAAATACATGATGCGTGATATTTAAACCAGATTATACAGATAAATTCCTTGTCTGTTCCTTCAAGCCTAAAATTGCCAATTCATTTTGAGCTTTATTTATTTATTAAAATTTGTTTTTTTTCTTCTAAAATTTGCCTGCCAGGACGGTGAAAGAAACGTCCTTAAATTAATGGGACAGCGATAGTCGACGGTGCTGCGAGCGACGGAAGACAGTACAGCACACGGACGAGCTGTATTGTACGCATGACGCGTTTCGTATTACGAAAAGTGTGTAGTTTATCGAATGTCCGCCCGAGATGCTACTTTCACTCCTATGTACATACATACATACATACATGCATACGTACATATGTATGTATATATGTGTGTGTGTGTATATATATATACAGATACATATAATTGACCAAATTAATACATCATCGTGCGAAAGATCCCATTATTATGTGGATGAATAGGGCTTGGTCGATAATAAATCGCGAGTAGCTTTATGTATCTATATATACTGGAGCCTGTACGCGCACCACTTGAGTCTTGGAGATATTTTACCCGAAGCCGTAATATATATATATATATATATATATATATATATATATATATATATATATAGTTGCGCTTGAGATTTTAAACCAATGGCAATTTAGAGGCTAAATGAGCCTGTTTACCGCCTCCCTCTCTCTCTATCTCCTTATCTCTCTCTCCCTCCCTCTCTCTCCCTCCTCTCTCTCTCTCTTTCTCACACACACACTCTCTCTCTCTGCCTCCATTCTCGTCTTAGCGCTTGCAATTTCGCCAGGCGGTAAAAAAATGAAATCGTAGCGAGCCTTCAATCTGGCTCCGCCTCGTGCGTATACGCAATGCGCGACAATATAATCCGGCTCCTCCTTTATCCCCGATGACCGCGCGCGAGTGCGTATCGTCGGAAGAAAGCCGGCGCGCTCGCGCTGGCACGCGAGATGGCCCCACGCGAGCCTCTCCGCCGGTCGCCTCGCGCCTTATAAGGGACACGGGCCGACGATGTTTTCCGGCTGTCGTGCGCGCGCGCGCGTCGACACGCGTACGGGGAGTCGAACCGCCGGGGCGCTAGATCCGCGAGTACTGGCCGGCGACAACGACCCGATGGGGCGCATCGTTATTACGCGCGCACGTACGCGAGAGACGGTAGCGGAGCGGCGCGCCGCCTATGCGCGCGACTTGCAATCGACACTGCCCCGCCTGGAATTTTTTTTTTTCGTTTCCCCGCGCCCGATACATGCATGGCAATGAGGCCCGACTCGCGCGCACCGCGTCGTTCCTATACAACGACGGACGTACGGTATTGGGAAAATTACCGAAAGCTTTACGAAGAAATGTCGCGCACGAGCGTCGATGAATCCGTTAGAGAACGCGGTTGATCGTAAATCGACGGAGGGGGGGAGGGGGAGGTTCGGGTGGTTAGTAAGAGCTCTCTGATAATTTTCGCTATTAACTTATATGGTTTACGTACGTAATGTATAAAGACGTATAAGGATATACGTCAATATCGTCGGACTTTTCGAAACTGCTCATTTCATCGGAGGGGCTCTCGAAAGCTCTGTTACGTTTCGTATATTACTTGGCGTATCCTTTGATTGTTTATCGCCAACCCCCCCCCCCCACCCCACCGCCACAAAGCTCGACAGACTCGATAATTATCGTCGCACCCGTCAAATCGGAAACTATATTATGACGCATACGAGTTACGATTAAAAAAAAAAATTCAAAATCGAACGATAAATGACAATAAATACGTGAGAAAAAGGAAATGTTTCATCGTCCTTATAATAATAATAATAATAATAATACAACTGTCGCCGAAACATTATGTCTAACAGAGTTTCAATACGCGCTACAACGTGAATACTTGATTGAATCTATAGAATGAAAGAAGAATATTACGAATCCATAATGACGCCGTATATAACGTATATAACGTCACCTGAGACGCGCGTTTCGTATACGTTTCAAATTGCCCTTATCAGCTTTTATCTTGATCTACATTCGTGGCCTCGCTTAATTGGCCAGTAGGTTATAATACCTGCATACCTTGATTTCATCGGCTTGTTTACTATATTGAAGAAGATGTTTCTAATGGCTTTTCGTATTGGCGATTATTAAGTGTAGCACACGATAGTGATCGGAATTAGAAATTTCCTTTTTATTCAGAAACTCGTCTGAGCCGCATTATTTGATCTTTTTGTTTTGTCTTTATCAATCCTTTCGATAATTATTTTCAAAGCAAAACGTCACATTTAGTATACCGCATGTTTAATTGAAATATAACACAGCTATTGCATTACAATTAATAAATGAAAGAAAAAATTCTTGATTATGTGGCCGAGTCAATTGCCAAAATAGATTTTTCAACTCTGATTCGACGGAGGCAATTCAAGTGGAAATTTTTAAATTAAGAAAATTATTCCAGCTGGTACTATTGTTTCAGCATTGGATTTTTGTCGTATAGTTGTACTTTCGGATGTCAAGCCGATTAAAAACCATCGAGAGGACGTGCGATCAATAATTAATATTACCAAGTCCTAATGGAAAAATGAAACCCACAATGAATCCGATCGCCGAGGCACTTCTAAAATTACAACTACGACTTGTCCAAGATGAAGTACGATAAAATTTGGAATTTGAAAAGACTATGCGGAGAATAATAGTCGAACTATACTTACCGGTCATCCGGCTCGCGTCGTCGCGCGGGGGAAAAAAATAGAGTAGATATTCGAACGATGCGAGAAATTCGCGGAACTTGTCAAGGCAGCCGTATTATTGCCAATATATGAAGATTTTTAACGCAACTTTTGTACTTTTTGAATCGCGGCGGAGCGCGCAGTTCGAAATGCTCGACGTATCCTCGTGCACAGCCATGACCCTCGACCCATTGTATAATCATCTATTTGGGGATAAAATAAAACTTCGATGCATTTCACTGTGTGGGCGCGAGAATAAATCAGCGCCAAACAAGAATAAAATGTCGAATCCTTCGTTTTACGAGTATTTCGAATTTTGTTGTTTTTTGTTGTTGTTTTTTGTTTAACCACTCGCCGATTATACGCGTAAGAGCAGATCAACCGCGACAACTTGCTAAAGACCCGCGCGCGCGATTATATCGACTTTCAAGTCTTTGGCAACTTTAAGATATTATTTACATTAAACGAATGTGCATTCGTTAATTTAAAAGCCTATAATTATACATTTTCCTTTTAATGCGATAAATGTTGCGCTGGAGTGCGCGAATATCCTTTGATTCGTCACTCATCGATTTTCATAGACGAAACATTGAGCGTGAACTCTGGATTTTATAATATCTAACAGAATGACGTGTAATTTATTTTCGTTTTTGTTTTTTTTTTTTTTTGTTTTTTTTCATTTTTCATAAAAAAACTCAACAAATGCATATTGATCGATTACGTCCTACGATCCCCCTCCCCCCCCCTCAGAAACAGATGTTCTCCGATATTTTTCTACGGTATTTAATATCCGAAACCGCGCGCGGTGCGAACACAGTGTGCATCGGGCGTTTAACCCAAGAATGCGTGTCTCTATATGAGCAGGATCGTACACGTGCGTCGGGGCAAAATGATTTATCGAGGCATTATAACTGCATTATAGGGTCGGGCGATTAAATCGATTTTAACGGCTCCCTCCCCCCCTCCCCCCCCCCGCGTAAACGGACGCAATTTGTCGTAATCGTCGTATACGCGTATACGTATAGATACGTATCGGCATCGACGCGTAGAGATGGCTTTGCCATTTTATTAGATACTCGGAGGGCTGTGTTTCGGTACATATTGAAGCCGCGTATAAATTGTTCACGAATTATGGACCCGACGCGTTATATTCGTCGTAAATCCGTAATCCGTTCGATCGCGGCATATGTTTCCCGCGAACAGGAATAACGCAGGAATGACTAGGCATACGCGCGCGCGCAGGCACACGCATGCGAAACGGTTATGGTTACACGAGTGTATTAGTCTCCCGTAGGAGTAACATATTTGCCCGAAGATCGGCTCACGGAGACATTACGAATGTCATTTTGTCATTATCTTGTAGATGCATAATACATTCAACAGGCCGTATTGCTTCACATTGTGCGCGCGCGCGGCGCGCGTGTGTGTGTGTGTGTGTATTTGCGTGCGCATACGAAATTTCGAGCAAAGCGCACAATTAATTTCGATCGATTGTACGAACTCCGCAAATGGCAATTGCGTGTATATACCGGCCTCCTTTAAATTCTCTCTCGCATTTCCACACACGTACACATATACACAGATATATTTACACATATACTTACATTATACACGCGGTGTATGCTGCCGCGTTATATGCATTAATTCGCTCGGCTATTTATACATCGATGAGGCGAATTTCTTAATCCTTACATTATCCATTAAGGCGCGGGTTTCAAAAAAAAAATCAGAAAAAAACAGAAAAAATGCAATAGTAAATTAATTGATTTAATTTCGCTTTAATTATATCACAAAATTGCGATACGTACAATTTTCGGTTACTCTTTCTCCTTCGTATAACCGTTATTATTATCCGCGCTTTCAAGTAGAACATTTATATACTTCTACTTTTAATCTTGGGGGAGGAAAAAGGATCATTTTATACCTATCCATAAAATATTCCGCAAGGATCAAGGAAAAAATATCCCGAAAAGTCGCATTAATCGAGAAAATGGTTCATGTCAAGATCGTTCGATGGCCATTTAATGGTAAACTTTTCTTCTTTTCTTTTTTGTATTTTTGAATCGGCATCCCTATTTTTGACCCCGGATACGGTAAGAAGGGAAAATTCTATGCTTAGGTAGTCTGGATATATTTTGCTTTTTAGTATGACCCTTATAATATTAATCAGATTCCAGCGAGTGAAAATAGTAACATAAACCATTTTATGAACGAAAACGATTGAATAGGGCTCAGATGTATCGTACGCTATTACCTAAACGTAGAGCTTTCCAAACGCATGGAATCAAAAATAAGAGTTTGTAGCTTAATAAACGGAAGTTTACCCACAGGAAGGCTCCGTATCAACGAGAGTTCCTCGATGAGAGGTTAAATTATGCAAATAAGTGTCCTATTATTGAAAACTATATGCTTAAAACGTAAAAATATTTAATAATCCAGTTGACATGCGGCAACAATAAAAAAAAATAGTCTGGTGGGGCAACAAAATGCGCTACGTCCTTTGGAATCTGAGACGGGTGTGCGACAGAGACAGAAGATAAGACTCTCGCAATTTCAGATGTGACTCCGTGGTATATGATACGCGTGCGTGCAAAAAGATAAGAAGCTACTCAAAAAATTCTTCTACAGACATTGGTTTCAATTCCCTTTTTAATTTGATCGACGTCAGAGTATTTTTTGTCAAAAGTAAACTAATCTTTGTTTCAACGAATCCTTTGTTGAACAAAAAAAAAATAGTTTTACGCGCGAATGAAATACGTGTTTTATTATCTGTAATTATATTTGTAAATATGATTTTTCACAGAAAAATTTCCACCATATCCGTGTTTTCATTTCCCAAAAACGAAGTCCATAATCCATGTTCTTTCTTTTTATCAATCTAAAGATTATTTACCGTATACATATATAATGAGATGTGTCTCGTTATTGTACCGAGCGTAGGTCGATAAATCCATGGAGCTCTCCCCCCTCGCCCAGAAATGATCATCAAAAAGTCCGAATAATCAGTCAATTCCTTGAACCAATATTACAGTAACCCTATATCAATTTTCACGAACAAAAAGCGCTCTGGAAAAAAGCTATTCGGCGATAATATTCTATTATACTTCCATTATACATCTCGTGCATATATATATACGTACAAGTTAGTAAAATCGCAACGTATGACGCCGCGCGTGCTTCATAATTTATATAATATATATTGCAAATTATCAAAGTCTCTTCAAAACTGGTTTTTCACTCACGCGCGGTGCAGCGCATATTTTATATGCATGCATACACGACCACACACACACACACACACACACACACACACACACACACAGATCGCGATAAACGAGCCGGACATCTTTGTCACGATGAGTTCTATTATAAATCCTTCCGAGATTATATATGGGTTTGCTGTGTGGATAAAAGGTGGGCAGATAGATGCGTATATAACATAAGACGAACTTTATATTATATCGCGACCGTTCCAATAAATTAAACATATGTATATAATATGCATATAAGTGCATAAAGCTTGGGTAATGCGAGTATTCATACAGCTTATGTATATGTATATATATATATATATATATATATATATATATATATATATATGCATAGCTAGAGAGAGAGAGAGAGAGAGAGAGAGAATGCCTCTCCAATATTAAATCATCGTGGGTTATACGTGCGTACGCCTGGATTTTTATTATAATAAACGTCTTAATAATCGATCTCTTCCAATGCTCCATATACATTTATTAATAAATACTTTCAACGACCTAACAGTTTCATTATGTTTCTTCGTGGATCCGAATGAGTTACGGCAAATTTGGCGACGGCAGTCGTTAGATTATCATTTGTTAAAAATAGTACGTACATTGATTAACGTCATTGGTTACTTTTCTTTTAGTCGTAACATTTTTGCTTCGTTATCTACGGGCATGATCGTAAACAATGGCAGTCCGACTGTCGTTACAATTACATTATTTAAGATAAAGTACAGCGAGACCGATTAAAACTATCTGTTAGTTCAGCCTGCAACAGTCGGCATAAATACAATTTTATAATTCAAAATAAGAGTTAAAGATGGAATTCTGTCATAGGATTTTAGCTCGGATCCCGAAGTAGAACCAAAGTTTACTGGAAACGTCGCTTTCTGCTTATTGTATTATGGATGTAGATAGGTCGATGAAGGGATCAACCACGTCATCATTATCTAACCCTTATTCTTCCTTCAGGGTAGTTATAGCCGGCGGCCAAAATTTTGTATTTTAGATTCTTGGATACTCCTGAAGTTGATTATAAACTGTCATTATGTAATAGGACTGTAAGACCTATTCGACAATATTTATTAGTTTGTTAAAAAAAAAAACCAAAAAAAAAAGAGTCGACGTAACTATTTTTTTAAATTCATATATATACACTTTCAATTTATAACTATCTATCGTTTTTCCTCAAATCATTCATTCCATTATCGATAGAATGTTAGGCAGACTTCCTTTACTCGAGCCGATCCCTCCGCGTCTCAATCATCGCCCAATGCTTAGCGCGCCGTGCCCGATTAAGCCGAAGTAGATCAGTGGACTAACCGAAAGCATAATGTACGTATGCAATTTCTCATACTTAACGCATTCGGTTCGAAGGCCGAGCGGCGGCCACAATCTCGCCTCTGTATAACTTAGAAAGTAAAATTGGAAAATAGCCTGGGCGTGTGCCGCGCCCACTATGTGTATGCGTTACATTATGATCTCGCTACGTGTAAAGCTAAGTCGGGAAAATTGTCACCGGTGGGGAAAACAGTCGTTTGCCGCGCTGACGGTGATATTGGTAGGCGCTTCAGGACGTCACTGCAATGATATACGTTTTGTGTGTGTGTGTATATATATATATATATATATATATATATATATATATATATAAATAATGAATGAGAAACGCAGACGCGCTGTGCTCATATATAAAGAAATGTATTTGGAAAAAACGATTTAATCAAGTAATCCATTCGTCGGTGCCGTCCCGAGAGATGACGAGGCCCTAAGTCTTAACTAAGAATCCCATATGACGCAATTTCATAATAAAAAATTCTTATGTACTATTTCATCGATTACGTTAGTACCATTCTTTTTCGCTGAATTGCAAATATTAAGCCAATTACTTTAATTTAATTAAATTAATTAAGACTGTTCTATTGATCAATTTAACATCTACGTTTAAAGAAACTGCAAAATTATTATTTGTACGTTATTTAATTGTCTGTAATACAAAGAAATAATACTGAAAAAGTCGATGACCAACGGATCAATGAAATTGATTAAATTTATTGTATATATTGAATCTTGATTTCTTAAATTTAAGAAATTTTAGAGATTTCATATCTGATTTTCCGCACTTCAACGTGGCTAGAACAAACGTCACGGATAACCATGTGATTTACTATTTTCCATCTAAAATCAACAATGATAGATCTTAAAATCCAGGAAACAAAAGGCATCGGTTAAAAATTTAGCCCTCCAGCTTTGCCAATGGCGTTCGCGTAACGATTAATATTCGCCGATTCTCAGCGATGGACACCGCACCGTTCCGATCGGAGATTCTGCGCCGATCGTCGATTCAGCGCCCGAGAGCGCGCGCATGCGATTCGAATTACACAAGTTGCGAATAATGCGAACGACGATGGAAAATCAATAAATACGCGCGCGTAAACAGTTGTACGGGCGAAGCACTAAAGGCGGTCGAACGAAAAAAAGGCGCGCGGCGACGCGTAACGCGCAAAATCTCAGCCTCCACGCCCATCGGCTGACTTGAGCATACATTTGCCCCTGCGCGATATCTATACAACGGCAAGAAATATAATAACGACGCCTTCCGCCGGAAGCATATGTTTCTCCGTTTCGTTTCTGTATCGCGCGAATTTGAACGGTTCAGCGTAGGACAATAACCCTGCCCGCGCGCGCGCGCGCCCGTTGGTTGCGCTCTCTCGAACAAAGAGAGAGAGAGAGAGAGAGAGAGAGAGAGTCAGCGAGATGGGGAGGGGGGATGAGGAGAACGGGAGAGTTAGCCGCACGCTAGATAGCTGTGCAACCGAGTATGTATGTATATATATATATATATAGAAAAGGAGATATTGAGCAATTTTCCGAGGCTCTCCTT
The DNA here is from genome assembly GCA_018907035.1 of Sycobia sp. Sy_11. NCBI lineage: Eukaryota > Metazoa > Arthropoda > Insecta > Hymenoptera > Epichrysomallidae > Sycobia > Sycobia sp. Sy_11. The sequence continues at coordinate 2,810,709 of JACCIC010000047.1, forward strand.
TCTTATCTCCATCGGTGGTTCCGAGTCTCTCCCTCTCTCTCCCTCTCTCTCCCCCTCTCGCCGGAGACTGGCATAGAACCCGAGCGGGCCTCGGCTTATGGCGGGCGCGGCTTATAACATCGAGTCTGTTACTACTTGAGGAGGCCTGTGCAGCCGACGCGCCCGACTCCATCCTGTGGTTAAAGTATAATGGGGCGAATCGCTATTGAAATTTTTATGGAATATATTCGGTTATATATATATATATATATAAAAGTTAACCAAAAAGTATCTGGTAGCTCTGGTATAAAATCAAGTATATAAAGGCAAGCGATTGGAGCCCAATGCAAACAAATGTTTTTGATATCAAACCTTAAGTATCCGAGGATATGTAATCTTCAGAATTTATATATGCGTTTTCTGAACTTATTCGAACATTTCAGAATGTAAAAATTTTATTATCGATCTGAGACGGACTAAATTGAAGATCAATGTTTAGGACCAGCATTTAATAATTTACGATCTATGAGATAAAGAGACTTTTTTGATATATTATTATTAAAGGTATTTCATTTGATGGAGAACAATTCGAATCAGAAGATGTAAAGCAAGAAGAAAATAACAAGGAAATAACAAAATAAATTGGAAGGAGAGAAGCTGCGAAGTCTTTTACTTGGAAAAAAATTCTTTTGTATTGGAGGCGCAAATTGCAGATAAATATACGCCCGGTTTTATCTCAGTTTACAGAGCTTATTAAATTAATGCTCACCATGCCAGGCTCATCTTGTAGAAATGATCAACGTCATAATTGCGATCGTCAATGTAAAAACAATACGATTACATCATTTGACAATAATTGTTCTGCACAAGGAAAAATTAAATGCTTTAGATGCTAATTATTTATTAAACGAATTTCTAATAAAATGCAATATAAGATCCGCAGAATGTGGCTATACAGTGATAAAAATTTATATATTTTTTAATGCCTTTCCATTTGTTATTTAGATGATTTGGTTGTCTTCTCTGCGAGGTATCCACGAGTTTAAAATGTAATACCCAAGGATCGGTAAGGAAAGGGACGCAAAAACACCAGAGACTGTAGAATGTTAAAATTACGCCCTTGATGATACTGATATGCGTTTACGCCCTTAAAGACAAATAAAGATTTTATATGTCATGTATATATAATAATTACCAAAGAATGCTTTCAAATGTTGGGATGATAAAATTTTATAAGATAATATAAATGGACCTGAGGAAAAGGAAGCTGTTGGCCAATGATGAGAGGTCATCTGATTATTACCAAAAATTGTCCCGTAATGTCCTGCTCCTAAAATTCGAAGATACCGTATTGTATCACTACATAAATGTATGCGCTATGGGCTCGAGACTTCCAATAAAACTTCCTATATATTTAAATTTGAATTCGAAGAAACAATATAAGATGTTGAGCAAAAATATTTCCATAAATCTATGTCCACGTAAATGTATGTACTTTCCTTTAGTTATCATCAAATTAAATCTTTGGCTGATTTCGAAAACGCGTTAGAACATGGACATTTTTCTTCCAAACTTCGTTTGGTAAAATAGAACACTTGTGTGGAAATTAGTTAGTTTTTTAGCTCGAAACATTATTATTTCCCGAAATCCAGCGTAAGAATTGAAAATTCATCGGTGAGAACTCACAGCAAAGTACTGAAATGCGTAAGTACGAAAGTACCACAGGCCTAATAATGGGAGAACTATATATATCTTTCTTAAAAATGACCTAAAACTTCCTTCAATCGTAAGTCAAGTCCACGTCGTTATTCAATAGCCTTTTCTTGCGACACTCAATGTAGAAAATATATTGCACAACACAGATGGATGGTATTGTAGAATGGAAAGCTGGTACTGTCAGAATAATAATTCATTATGGTTTTTATGGTTATTTCAAAGGATTTATCAAAATTTTTTTAATCACAAAATGGATGTCAAAAAAAAAACCTTTACATTAAAGCATCTTGCCCAATTTGAAACAATGAAATGAATGTTCTCATCCACTGGAATTTCAATGAATCGAGAGATAACCAAGATAAGCAGATGAACCAAGAATACCAAGAAAAGACAAACTTTCATCTACAAAAAAAAATAGCCACGAAGTTGTTCGCTTATTCCCCATTTGTCACATCGTTTCAATCCGATCCTCCAATAAATTGTTCGTCTATATAAACCGACTGATCCGGAATATCAATCAAATCCTGTACAATTAATGCCACGCGTCACTGGAAACATTTAACGAACGGGATCGAGCGACCTCGACGCGTTCGCGGCGCTTTGTAATTCGAATGGGCGAGAGCCCGTTCGATGGCTAATAATATAATCGACGCGCTCGCCTCTGTCTCAATAATGAAGGATAAAGACCACATAAGATTCAACGGAGAGATGCTTAAGGGGCGTACCTGAGGGGTTATACACGTTCGTTAAGGGGATGAATAAATAATAATTATCTACATATACATCAATGGAAGAATCTCCGCACGCGTCCAATCTGCATATTTATCGATCGTGATTTATGCGCCGTCTCACAGAAGTTATTGATCGGTATACAGGGCACGGTGCAGGGATGAAAATGGAAAAGTCGCAGGTAAGTGTCGCTGTCTGCCTTTGTTCGGCAGTTGTCAAGGATTTTTCCGCGTAGCCGGATGCGTCCACTTCGCCTATATTAGCCCCGAGCATAGTAGGCAGTCAAATATTGCGGCGCTTATGGCGCCCCGTGGGTATCTACTCGCGCACCCTCTGAGGGCTCGGATATTAAAAAAAAAATAATAATAACAACACTGATGAAATTTCCTCTTTTCGTCCACGCTTCAGTATTCCTTATGAATAAAATTAAAAATTTTCTAATTTTAACGCTTATGTTACGTGATACTGTAAATTCAAAAGTTACGTGTTATATTATGTTCATGCGCGAATTCAAAAGTTCGTACTCGTAACTAACTTCGTGTGAATCTTCTGCGTCCACTTTTTTTTTTTTTTTACAACGTCGATTGTCCTTTAAAGAGAATTTAAAGAAGGCTTGATCTAGAGAAAAATTTATCAGAACATGATCGTCTGCTCGTCATTTGCAAAGCGGATGGCTTTTGAAAATGTAATCAATACCAGGTACAGTATAAAAATAATTACAATTACAATTGCTTGTTTAATATGCCGGCACACTGCCTATTTCCGTCTATATGATAAATTTATAACTGGAAATTAATCGAAAGCCACGTGTCACCGGCCCGGTGGAGTTAGGGCAGCAGCAGCTACAGTTGGGAGGAGTTTCTGAGGAGGAGGAGGAGGAGGAGCAGGGATGGTTAAAGCAGATTTAAAAAAAAAAAAAAAAAAAAAAAAAAAACTTGTACCACCGCGTTTTATGGTTCTGCTCCGAAATCAATATTACGAGATTAATGCAGTAAAATTTTATAGGCCATAAAGGACAATCTGCTTTATGGATGGTTCAGATACCAAATTGCCAGACTGCGATCATAATAATGTATTTATAATTTTCCCTTTTACTTTTATCCGTAAATCCGGTTATTCTCATGTGAACGTGTAAGAAGCCGACTTTGCATTATGTATATACGGCTAAACTATGATCAACAATCTATTTCAAGGATCTTACCTCGATTATATTACATCAGCGAAAAAAAAAACAAGGAAAAAAAAATCGGATATAATTATGTATGTAAGAACGAAAAAAAAAACAACATATCCGAAAGTCTCTTTACGACCAAAAAAAAAAAAAAAAAAGAAAACAAAAAATAATGAAGAGGAGCTTAACAATTAATTGGGCTGCGCGATTAGACCATACCGGAAGATAATTAGCATATAATAGACCACGGTGACTTAAGCGTGCCCGCTGACGTCACCCGCCTCCCTACCCCCTCCCCTCCCCCCGGCCCGCAACGGTTTTACACGATTCCTGGTATTGCCGAATAATGGAGAAAAGGCGCCTCGCGCTCGCCGGGCGCTCGCGTGTAACAATTACGTTTCCGAGCCCCGGAGTCCTTGATGCCGAATTTTGATGGCTCTCGAGCGCTTTCCCAGACGGCGCTCGGCTATCGCGCGGACCCACCCGCCCCTCCCCCCCCCCGTCACGGCTTCACACCGATCGAACCCTCTGCGAATCTTCGTCGACGATCGGCCACGTCGTCCCCTAGTGCAGCGTCGGTACGCGGCGCAATTGTTACTCCACGATATTACTGTCAACCTGCGCGAATTTCATACCATATATATATATATATATATATATATATATATATATATATATATATATATATATGTAGAATTTTTGGAGGTCATGCGAGGTTGTATACGAACGTATAATTAAAAAAAAAATTAATATTATTAATAACAAAGAAAAAGAAACATAGTCGTGTCAATAATGAATTAAGATCTACATTGTAAGAACATATCAGCTACCATTTCGAAAATATTATTAAAGAAACATAATTATTATAGCGACTGACAAACATTTCGTGCAATTATTATATTAGGAAAATGTTAAAACTAATTTTAAAAAAGAAACTAATTTTGTTTACAAAATAAATTGTAAAAATTAAAATCTCATCTTCTGTATAGGATCAACTATTGACGCTCGTCGTCGATTTTTCAACTACAGAAGAATATAAACAATCTACTAAATTCAATAATAATCAAAATACTTGAATTGGAATTTCGATTAAAAAAAGAAAAGGCCACTTGCTCTGAAATGTTGCATTATCATTGAAAAACAAAAGTTACTGCAAACAATACGATGCTTATTCTTTAAAGTAATGAGTATAAAGAATTCTTAAAAATGTAGAAAATTTATAGACTGAGAGCAGTTAAAATTGATCTTTGAATGTATATGTATATATATATATATATATATATATATATATATATATATATGTATATGTATATGTAATGTATGTATAAATCTTACCTGTCTTTTAACATACGACTGACCCCGTTGATCGCTACTTCCCTTCCAGGATGAAACAATGGCCAACTATTTACTATATTTAATGTAATGTATTTCTTGCAAGTATACATTTCGACAATTATATGTCTATATGAAATAAAATATATAGTAAAAAAATTAAGTAGATACTTTAATAGTGAAAAAATATTAAACTATGAGGAACATTTTTATGACACTTACAGATTTAAGATCAAGTAATAAAATTATACTGTCAGAGTTAGACTGCCAAAATAATGTATTATATATTAGTTTATCTTATATCGCAGTCCGACGCATGTTACTGCGACACGAAACTAATTTTCATAATCGTTTCGATCCCACGAGGACTGGGCGAGGACAATTACAAAATATCCGTCGTTGGAAAATTTCCTTGTATCATCCGGGCATAAGTCGTCGATAGGCTCGTCGCTAAAAAAAAAAAAAAAAAAACAAAAAAAAAAAAAAATTCAGGACAAAAAGACCTTGTCCGATTGGCGCCGCGGCCGGTACATAAGTATAATGCGCGGGCGCGTCTCTCACGTATATAAGCAAAGGTCTGTGTGCATACATACACAAGGAGCGAAGAGTATATGCGACAATGGAGTCACGAAAAAAAAAAAACTTTAAATATGCAACGAAGGTATATAGGTATATAATTATATATATATATATACACTGGGGAATCTTTGTCACGGCGCGACGCCGCCGGCCAAGACGACGTGACGCGCGGATCGCACATAATAAGGGACGACCGACCGTAACGAATCTGTATATATGTATATATATATACACACACTCACGCAAACGTACTGGTATAATTCGAAATACACCTGTATAGTCCCAGCCGATGACGTAGACGTACATATACGTATACATGCACCAACATCGTTATGATGATAACGCGAAGAACAGTCGCAGACTTATATACATACATATAGAGTACATGATGGGGCAAACGTCGAGCCGCGACCGCGTCGCCCGCATCAGACACGCACGTCATCCGCACACATAGCCCCGGGGGCCCCGCTGATACGCCCAGGAGGAAGTGGCGTCCGCGCGATCCCTTTGATTTCGCCGATATCCGTGTATTCATAATACAGGTGCACGGGTTTGTATGCGCGTGTGTATATATATATATATATATATATATATATATATATATATATATATGTATGTTTATACGCGCAGCGAGCGGACCGATTCGGCGACCGAGAGGAGGGAGCAGGAGAGGGTAGGATGCACTTTTTCACACTGACAACTATATACACATACATATAAATATCGCGCTTTCCAAACGAGTTCGAAGCTACATCAAAGTTCTCTCTCTCTCTCTCTCTCTCTCTCTCCTCTCTCTCTCCTTCAAGGTACTTACTCTCCGCAAGCGCGAATCGTTTATACGTCGCGCACTTGCCGCGCCGTACGGGAGCTTTGATGATTTATTGGACATCCTCGCGGGAGGGGGAGGCGGTTGATTTTTCATTCGATATATATATATATATATATATATATATATATATATATATATATAAAACAGTGAAGACACGCTAAAAATCGAACACCAACCTATATATATATATACACAGTTTTTGCGAGAGCCCGGCGTCGACAATCGAGTACGGCGGCGGCGCACGGGAGAGAAGTCTCGAAGATCCCTGATGGAGCTGCTCTTTCTTGCGCGTATATATGAAAACAGTTTTTGCATCGCGTTTATGTATACATTATCGTAGCCACAGGACCGGACTACTGCGTTAAGATGCCCGGGGGTCTGAAATGGTGTCGGGTCTCTATATGTAATTTGTCGAAAGCGATGATTTCTTAAATTAACAAAAAAAAAAAAGAGAAAAAAATGACATTAACCTGTGATTCCATTTACGGTGATTACTTTATTCGATCGATCGGCAGTCTATAAATGAATGCGAGCCTCGTCTAAAACTGAAAATGGTCATCTCACGTTGCAATAAGCATGCGTATACGATTGGTCTTTAGTAGGACCAAAGGAATATCGATCGTATTCAAATTTCAAACCAGCCCGTCCAAATAATTTTAAGGTACGGGAGATTCGCATCATCATATTTATACTAAAACATGATTTAACTTTATTAGCACGTCGTAAATGATACTCTTCTAAATCTGTGGATTAAACTTTTGCAAGATTTCTCACTCGTGCTTCCATGAACGATAATTGGCTTGGACACCAGTTTTCATTCCTAAACAGCAGAAGCGTTAAAATATATCTTACGTTAGCCGCTATGGAAGTAAAAAAAAAAAAAAAAATAGCGTGCACGCGACGTAAGCGTACCATTGGCACCAATGCAGCCTCTATCGTCGCGCGCGGGTGTAAATTCCCATCTTACGCCCGTCTTACGTAACAATGCAGTTCTTTTTGCAGCTTCCGCGCTCAAAATTCTAAAAAACGATATTTTGCATCTTTCTCTGATAATTCGAGCTACATATAGACACACTAGACACAGTTGCGAATTCGAACGCCTGCGACAGTTGGAGCGTCGACTGAACCGCCTTTTTCCAGCGGTTTTTAGAAAGCTGCACGCTTATTTGCATGGGTTATATAGATTTTTCGTTGAATATGTAGAGTTTTCGCGCGCGTCCGCGTATTTATATCGGCTCGAGAATTCTCGAGAGAGAGAGAGAGAGAGAGAGAGAGAGAGAAAATCCATTTGCTCCGAAAAAATAACTTTCGACCGACCAGGAAAATTTAATTAACCAAGTTTTCGAATAAAATTTTAGAAAACTGAAACACTCCGTTAACACACGTATAAATAACAAAATAAAAGCTATTTTGCAAAATGTAAAAAGAAAACCTCTAGCTCGTTGTCAATGGAAATACAAATATGTATATAGCTTCTTTGGAATAAATTAAAAATTCGCATTGTAATGAAAATTAAACGGACGGCGTGTAAAATTTGTAAATTCATTTCGAAATACTGAACTCGAGTATTTTCAGTAGAGCCGCATACACAGATTGATTACGGATTCTCGGGATATCGATAGAAAGCAGATCGTAAACTAAAATACTAATTTTTCCTATAGTGATCGCACGTACTTAAATATATTTCATCGGCATTATAGCAATCAAACATAGTGGTGAATATATAGTAGAGAATATAGCAAATGATCTCTTTTTTTTTAAACCATTCGTCATTTTCGAGAAATATTACCGTCCACGTCGACGCGATACTTCGCATCGAATAAAAAAATTCAGTGTGGATATAGAAGTAATTACTTCCCGATCGACACACCGCGCCGATCCGTTATGTCTCATTATTATCACTGTGCGTAGAAACACAATGTTCTACATACGTATAGATTTCGATTTTCTTTCCAATTTGATCTCCATCGATTTTATCTTCGCTGCAGTATAGTTACACGAAGGTGCGAGCGCGCGCGTGCACATACACAAGTAAATATACATATATATATATATCAAACTCTCAAGGTCGAAACGAGTGTCTCGTAGAAAGGGAAATGGAAAAGAAAACGAGAAATAAAGGGGAGGAGATAAAAAGAACCATTCAAATTTCTCGAATCTTCTACACCGCGAAACGATTTATCGCGCGCCTTCTGCGCGGTGGGCCTGATATTTCTCTCTCTCTCTCTCTCTCTCTCTCTCTCTCTCTCTCTCTCTCTCTCGCTCGCTCTACTGACGAGTTCGTCGGAGTTACAAAGGCAAAAGTTATAATAATATATAATGGCGCGGTGCATCCCAATAGTATTATTGACGTTAATTTCCTTATATTGTAAATCATATATATATATATATATATATATATATATATATATATATATATGTATTCATACTCGAATAACGTATGAGTCGCTTTTAACAATGTAAAAGCGATATTATCGGACGTCGGGCAAATTTATTCGCTCTCCCCGCGTATTCTTTTGCAAATGGAATACGATCTTTCCGCGCAGGAGTTTTATGATTGAAATTGGCAAACTTGTATACATTTTGTTCATCGGTCAACAGTCTTTTATACACGCACTTTAATACACTTTGCCGACTGATTTTTCAACATTTCAATGATGATCTCATGGGCGGCGTCTGCATAAAACACACGTATACGAAAGGCGCGCCCACATCTGTTTAGCGCAGTCATCAATATCTATACAAATCGTCGCAGCGGCGACTCTAATTATTCAAAATATTCTAAAACCTTTCGTTATTGTAAATTTCTGTAGTGTTTCTATGCGGCAAAAAGAAGAAAAAAAAAATTTCATCTTAGTCAGCGATGTATAAATACCTGGTTTACGTCAATCGATCTCGGGCGCGCGCGCGCGCGCGTAAGAGGTAGAGCGAAAGGAAAGAGCGAGAGGGGGAGAGAGGGGGGAGAGAAACGGCAATAGTATCATAATAGTAGGGATTGGGACATGTATGCAATATATATAAAAATTAATGAGAACAACGGGAGCTCGCTCGGGAAGGTAGATTAGACCGATATGCAATCTTTGTGCGTGCTTATATATATGTATACATATATATATATATATATATATATATATATATATATATACATGATCTATCTGAAAAATACAGAATTTTTTAAAAATGGCTCTTTCGGGAAGTAGCGCTATCCGTTGGATATTTCCGCAAACTAAAAAAGCTTTAATGCCAGAACAGTGGTGTCAAAATTTCATCGCAGTCTCACGCACCGCAGTAAATCTGCGATTAAGTCCTGTTTGGAATTAGATAAAATTTTTTTTAAGCGAAACGCATCGACTGGTATACTGTAACGAGCTTACGAAAGTGTCTATTGCAGCCCTGGCCAGTTCACTGAGAGGCGCTTCACCGAGAGCAGCATCGAAATAGTCAGTGATTTCGCCAAAAAGCCGCCAGAAAGCTACATCGCGGCTTCGTGCGAACGGAGCTCGACGTTCAAAAGTACGGGATTTCGCGCCATTTCGATGGGTTTCGGGGACTTCGGAAATGTCGAGACACGATTTGCGCGCCAGGCAAGGCCAAAGCCTACGAAAACTTGTGCTTAGCAGCCGAACGCTCGAAAAACCTCGTTAAAATGGCCAAAAATTGCTGTGAGCTTTACTCTACATCGGCTCAATTGCTGACGAGACACGGTGATTTCAATATGCGCCCGAAACCAAGTGCTAAAGTAGCGAACGACAGCACCCGGATGAGGTAAATTAGAAAAAGAAATAAAAAAAAAAATAAACAAAGAAAAAAACACGCGAACAAGGGGTCCAGTGGGTCAAACCGTCAACGCTGTCTATCAACTCGACCCTTGTAAAACCTCGTACAAAGCCGGAAAATCGTGAAAATGTAAGTTCGCGCCTATTGCGCGATAATTGACGAATCTCATAGTACGGTCGCCTGTGACGGATTTTTTTTTTCTTTTCAACGAAAAATGGCACTCGAATCGTCAACCAGTCGCCCGAGCCGCCTGATTTCGTACAATGTCGTTTCTTGATTGTTAGATAGATTATAGCGAGTTATGGAGAAAGAGCGCGGGAAGAACATTGAACACATTCAAAGGCGTCGAACGAGATTCTCAAGATAATGTCGGCCGAGGAGTTGGATAAAATCGTTCGATCCGTTGCTTGACCGTACAAATCGCTGTATCGCCGCGGAAGGAGATTATTTTAAAGAAAATGAAGGATTCTTCGAGGAAAGCCGAATATTTTTCTAATTATTAAAAAGTTCGCTTGTATTTTTCTAACAGATCATTTATATGCAGGGCTTCCCAAATAAGATTGTTCTTACTAGCAGATCGGTAATAAGCAGTGGAAGTCATATAGAAACGTTATCTGCATGTAGAAAAGCTGTAAAATACATACCATCTTTCTATCCAAATGTCCCTCCTTATAACCGATCTGGTAGTGTGAACGATCATATTCAGGCCATTCTATACATGTCTATAGAAAAATACGTGACATTTGCACCGATACGTATACATGTGTATACATAAAGAACGCGCGTACAAATAAGAATGAATGCAAATATTTAACGCGCACGTACGACCGAATTACCAAGCTGAAAAAAAAAGAAAGAAACAAAACCAAACAAAATCACCGCACACGTCCCCCAGCTGTGCCTCATACGTATATATACGATCGAGCCTGTGATTCTCCGCGATCCGCGCCGCCCGTACGTAACCGAGGCCCCACGTATTTATTACTGTACGCGCGACTTGCGCAAAATCGAATTCGCAGAATGGGATTCCTGGCAAATAACGGCCCGTTTTTTTTTGTACACATGCGCACGCCGCGGCGCGGGCGATGGAAAATTTGCGCGCCGTTTTATATATGTATGCCATACATACATCGATAATCAATTCGCACGCCCATTTCCCAAATGGCTCCGTGGCGCGCATGTATGTATACGCACGCGCGCGCGCGCGCACGAAAATTTTCACATCGATCCGCGATCTGGCACACGTTACGGAATATGTATCCACGCATCTATTTATTTGTGTGTGTATGTGAGTGCTCACGCGCGCGCGCGCGCGTGCGTGCGTGTGTTTATACGTATATGACTCTATCGATGCGGGCAGTCGGTCATTAATTTGGCGCGTAATGAGTTGAGCGGAACGTAAGGGGTGCATTATGTATGCATAGGTTCGTGCTTTTTTTTTTTCTCTCCTACACGCCGGCTAGAAGAAAAAATTCGTTTGCTTTTGCGCGCGAGGGGCGAAACGAGGAATTCTCTGGTTTTACACGCACGATATTAATGGTACATTACGTTGCATCCGTAACGGGGCAGAATTTCATTGGTGGTAAACAGAAAGAAATAAAAAGAAAATAGAAGGAATTTTTTTTTTTTTTAGGCTCTTTCAGTCGCAAAGTGCTGCTTAAGTAATAATTTATTCAGAAA